>JACXGM010003979.1:5911-17543 GCA_016801145.1 Umbra pygmaea | reverse complement strand
TATGGGTGTCCTAGTGCTGTGCAGTGTGCTTGTAGATTTGTACTTGATCGGTATGTGGAACGACATTCAGGCAGTTCTTCATTTGGATGCATAAGTTCCTTTAAGCCAGTTCAAGGCTTTTATAGTGAAAAATGTGATAGTTTTAATTAACTTGTATTGTGTTCCCAGGGCAGACTTGTAAATGAGACCCGGTTCTCAATGTGGTTTTCCCTGGTTAAATAAATATAAAAATAAAAACAATATATTGTAACATTTAAAATGGGTCACAATATAGTCCAAGTGATACCCCTTATCTTGTTTCACTAAGTACAGACATAACCATAATCTGTCACCGATACATTTCGAAATTAAGTTGAAATAATTTCATAAAATTTATATCATATCATAAAAATGCATAAGCAAGACATGCTTTCTAGCTAGCTAGCTTAGCCCTTGGCCTACTAGCTAACAACACTTTAACTACAATATAATCACAATATAATCTGAGATGACAGCTATGATATGTTCTATCTGTCTTCAGTGGGTACAGATTTAATCATAATCTGTCACTGATATATATTTTGAAATTATATTGAAATTATCATTTTCCACAAATTAGTAGTATTTCCACAAATTAGTATCCACAACTGGCTAAGCTAATCGGTTGATGCCATAGGACCTAACTAACTTCATGTCTTGTCTACAGACAGTTATTACGGACCAAGGAGATCAATCACTTACTGTATCTGGTTACATTTATACATGCTTATGAATATTTGACCAATTGTCAGAATTCATTTACTTGTGTCATGTTCAGCCGGTGTGTCTGGCGTGGTCATGAACTGAGATATGGGCCCTTTATATGGATTATGTATTTTCTGTTATACTTGTGTTCATTATTATTCCAGTGCTAGGCTCTGTTGGTTTGAGTTTGATGTACTGTCTCTTTAAGTTGTGTGTGTGCACTGCTCCCCTGCTTAGCCAGAGCTATGATAGGTATTAGCTCAGGTTAGCCTGGTACTTGTAAATCTGATTCATGATTACGTGCAGCTGTGTCCAATTAATCCTTTCTATATAAGCTCTGGCTAGGCAAGGGTGCAGTGCTGGTCATTGATATATTGTCACTGTGTCATATTTGAGGATTTGTTTCTGTTGGTGTTGATTTCCAGGAAGCTGCACCTCTAATCCTAAGTAAGTTGTGAAAGGAGTGTAGTTTGGCTAGAGTTTTAATGCATATGCTCTATATATGCTCTATATATGCTCTATATATGCTCTATATATGCTCTATACATGCTCTATATATGCTCTATAAATGTATATTGTTTTCAGCGTCTATGCCGCTATAGATCATAGTAGATAGATATATCGTTGTGCACCCGTTGATACAATATAGAGAGTTTATGCATACACTCTATGTCTGTCATTGTTTCTACATAGCATAGTAATATATATATATATATATATATATATATATATATATACATATATATATATATATATAACCGGATAATCGGTTGCTGCCATATGACCTAACTAACTTCATGTCTTGTCTACAGACAGTTTAAAATATATTTACTGACAAAGGAGATCAATCACCTATCTGGTAACATTTATACATGCTTAAGAATATTCTGCCATCTTCATAATTAATTTACTTGCCATTTCTACAACTATTTCCACCAAACAAATCCAATGATTATCTGTTCGTGTTACACTGCCTGGGCCAGACTGTTTTGTCCAGTTTTTTTGGGGGATAATGAATAGAACGTTTCCAAAACACCTTGGTCAATGTCAGATGTAATCATATGCTTGTCTGGGGATGGTTGAAAGCAAAAACATTTCCTTTTCCCACTCTTTAGAACAAAACACTTTCTGTCTCTGTTGCCATTGAGAGCTTTATTGATTCAAACAATAACGTTGGGCAGGAGCCCTTCCCATATTTCTTCCTCAATATATTCCAGCTTAAATGTATGGTTGGATATTACCAATCAATTATACTTGATCAAAGTTGAAATGGTCCAGCTCTTCAGTTATTTCCTCACTTGCCCTCGCCATTATATAGCTATGTAACTATTTAAGGAAGAATGTAATGCGTAGTATTCCCACATAAAGTATGCAGTTTTATTTTCCAATCAACTCGATTTAGGGTCATGACATGAAGAACATAGGAAGTCTACTAAGCTCCACGCTTGTAGTTTTAAACATTTTGCCAGTGACATCACTGGCATAGAAAACGCAATTTCGTGGTGGCCCGGCTTGAAAATGTCAGAATGCACAGAAAATTTGTTTTGAGTGACTATACCAGAAACATGGCATTGGGAAATAATTTTGAAGTGTTTGAGGGGTGAAGTGTTCCTTTAAAGAATAGAGAAATAAACATGTCTATTTTTTCAGCATATAAAAAAACTGAAATAGTCTTTAAATGTGACAGCCTGAGAAAAAATTTGGTCTGGTTTTTAATGTCTCAAGTGTGCTTGATATTTCAGACAACAGCTGTGACAAAGTATGCTGAGAGTTGTTGGGGAAAATCTCTTTGCTAAACACTGACCGACTTATATTTGTAAGAGACTGCTCCAACCACAGAACTGTGTCTCCCTCTAACATGTCAAAGGCCTTTTCAGACTTCATAACTCAGAATGGGTGGACTGATACATGGAGGTTTCAGAATCCATGGGCTAGTGAGTATTCCTTCTTTTCACATGTACATCACCCTTTATCCCGTATTGACTATTTTCTTTGTTGATCATTCACTGATACCGAAGATTACATTCTCTGAATATTTACCAACTGTTATATCAGATCATGGCCACCTTACTCTTGACATAGTTCTTTCAACCCAACCTGTACCCCTCCATGCTGGACATTCAATTCCCTTGATTTATCTGACGCAGACTTCTGTAGCTTTATCAATACCTCCATTGAAATCTTCCTGTATTCTAAGACAGGCTCATTCATTTTAGAGGTAAGATTATCTCTTACTCTTCTCATCTAAATAAAACCAAGAAGGCTAGATTATAGGACCTTGCAAAAGCTATTCTGGATCTGGACCACCAATATTCTCAGTCACCATCTCAAGAGCTATATAAATGCCCCCTGAACATGCAATCAGAATTTAAACTTTTATGCACCAAAGATGCAGAATGTTTACTGTTACATTCGCATGCTATATACTTTAAGCAAGGTGACAGGGCAAGCCATCTGCTGGTGAACCAATTAAATTGCTGTGCTGCCACCCATCTCATTCCACAAATAAAATACTCTTCTAATAGCTTAATCTCTGATTAATGACACCTTCACATTTCTATTCCTTACTTTAAACATCTGAATTCCCAGATTTTGGATTATTTGGAGAATCCCACAGTTCCTGCTGACACTGCAAATGGCCTTGACTCCCTCCTTAGCCTTGAAGAGGTGGTTAAGACATATAGCTGCAGCTATAGCTTATGGGCTTATGTTTACATACTTATGATTATATTGAAAATATTATATTCAATAAATAATGTGTGTTAAGTGCTTATTCTTAGATCGACAGCTAGAGCAATCTGTTTCAAAGGAGGGAGGATTGTAGTGGGAGCACTGGGGTCTCAGGGGCAAATGTGTGGCAATGGTAAATGATGTGCATGGCTAATGGGTCAGGTAGGAAGACCCATTAGCAGAATTCTGCTTAAGACCCCAGGGAGGTCAGGAGCGACTTTGGCCCCAATGCTACTGGATTGATTGGGAAGACTACGCTTTTTATCCAGAGAAAGAAACAATGTTCTCCAGAATAGAGAGAATGGAGGGTAAGAAGGTTTTAGAGTTACACGCATAGAGCAGCAGGTCATCAGCATGCAATTATAGCCTACTGTATGTTTAGCACCCTCCTCTGATACACCCTGGAAAAGACAAAGGCCTGCACTGCTACCGAAAGGGGCTCAATGGCGAATGCGAAGTGTAGGGGGGACAGAGTGCAACCCTGCCTGGTCCCACGTTCTAGGGCAAAGTAGTCAGATTGAGGGTTAATATTACAGATACTAGCCCTTGGGGATGTAAACAAAAGCTGGATCCACAAGCTACAATTTTTCAGCAAATTAAATTTTTGAAGAAAAGTAAACTGGTATTCCCATTCATTTCAATCGAAGGCCTTCTCTACATCCAAGGAGAACACAAGTTCAAGGGAGTTTGAGAACTGTTTGGAATAAATAATGTTGAACAAGGTCCAAATATAAAAAAGATTCAACCCTTGATAAAGCTGTTCCTCCGAAATGACCCCTGGAAAGACTACTTTAAGATACTTGTGTTATGGTCAGAGGAACTACACAGTGACTCATTTAACATTGATAATAGTAAAGGGGCCAGCTGGATATGGAATTTCTTAAAACACTTAGTTGGAAACCTGTCTGGAACTGGAGCTTTGCTGCGCTGCATAGATTTGATAAACTTAAATTACTAAAGTAAAACCTATACAGCTATGTAATTAGTGTTGTCTATACAAAGTAAACATAAGCCTATAGGCTATGGCTGAAGCTACTCGATGTCTCAAAAAATAAAACCTATACAGCTGTGTAACTAACATTTTCATCTTGTTGGCTGTACATCTTTGGTTGTGCTAGTACTGGCTAATGATCCAGCATCGCCTTTACTAACACACTTAAGCATAACAAATTATGAATTGTTTTCCCAAATGTCTTTAACTTTTTCAATCTATGCCAGAGTCTTTTTTAAGTTAATAAATCAGGCTGTTACTTCATTCATTTGATGAGGAAAGCTACCCAGAGTCAGTAAGTCGTCACACCAGAGATACAAATTCAGTGGAGGGATAGAACTTCCTAATTTTTTTTATTAATATTGTGCAGCCAACTTTCAGAAACTCACATTTTGGTTGCATTCTCCAAGTGCTCCTTGGTGCTACCTAGAGATACTATAATGCATGTCTAAATCTTTTAAGGTGTTACTTTGCTCTACTCGCCCAATTTCCCGATCTAGCCAGCAGCATAGAGCCCTGTATTGCCCTGCAGGTTTGCTTCTAAAGCTAAGCAGGGTTGGGCCTGGTTAGTCCCTGGATGGGAGACCAGTGCTGCTGGAAGTGGTGTTGGAGGGCCAGTAGGGGGCACTCTTCCCTCTGGTCTAAAGATCTTTCCCAATGCCCCAGGGCAGTGATGGGGACCTCTGCCCTGCATAGGGTGCCGTCTTTCGGATGGGACATTAAACGGGTGCCCTGACTCTCTGTGGTCATTAAAAATCCCATAGCATTTTTCGTAAGAGTAGGGGTGTTAACCCCGGTGTCATGGCCAAATTCCCAACCAGGCCTCACTTCAATCATGGCCACCTAATAATCCCCCTCCTTCCTAATTGGCATATTTAACTACTCACCTCTCCACCTGATAGCTGATGTGTGGTGAGCGTTCTGGCGCAAAATGGCTGCCGTGCATCACCCAAGTGGGTGATACATATTGGTGGTGGATTAGGTGGGCTTTCCCCCTCACTGTGTAAAGCGCTTTGGGTTCCTTGGAAGAAAGGTGCTATATATGTTGAAAGCATTATTATTATTATTATCTCGCTACACAATCCTGTAGTACAGTCGACACTAAAGATTTGGTACCAGTTCCGATGCCATTATAAATTGCCCTCTGCATCCGCTATTTGCCCTATTCACAAAAACATATATCCCCCTACCTTATTGACAGTGCCTTCTCTCTCTGGGGAAGTAAAGGTATTAAGGCCTTGCATGACCTTTCTGACTATGATATGTTCTCTAGCTTCCCTGATCTGCCCTCTAAACAATATTTGCCTCCATCAATTTTTTTTCTGCTACCTACAACTAAGATATTTGATATCCTCCCAATTTTTGGACTTTCCCAATTCACCTCCAAACCAGGTGTGGTACACTCTATTGATACTTATACCTGTCTTCTGTGTATTGTTTTGAATAAGCATTGTATTTTTGACAAGTTATGTGTGCGCAATGACGTTGTATTGTCAAATGGACATATATCTCTCAGGTATATTCATGTATTATCTGTTTCAACAATCACTCCACCACCAAAAATAAATCTGCCTGGGAGCAGGAAATAGGTGTTGAACTCAAAGAGGAGTGGTGGGGCGAGGCGATAGACAGAGTTAACTCAAACTACATCCTGTGCCCGTCTTGGACTTATAAAGTTAAGGTAGTTCATAGAGTTCACTTCTTTAAGTCCAGAATATCTGAAATGTACCCTATGGGGATTGCTGTTTGTGACTTATAACATACCTCCATGTGTCCCCTTTATGATGTGTTTTCTATGCCCTAAAGCTGAAAGACTACTGGGACTCTTTCTTTCAGGTTTTTAAAGCCGCCTACTCCCCTGTCCCCTGATAGCAGTTTTTGGTGTTCCAGAAGACTTACTCTCATTCAACCACAAACATGCAGAACCTGTTTGCTTTCACTACATTATTGGCTCAATGCAGAATTTCTCAATGGCTCAGAGATATGGCCCTCCTGTAGCAAGGTAAATTTAAATGATTCTCTTCTGGGCTCCACCAGGATGTTTTTAATAGGTGACAATTTTTTATTTCTTATTTTGAGGCCATCCAGAGACTACCTGATTAATCTTTTGCCTAGTTATTTTTTCAAAATATGTTTTATTTTAAACTTTATTTATTTTTAATTTTTGCGCAAATTGGCATAACGCCCGGGATTTGGTTTATGTATATCAGATTATCTATCCTGCCACGTTGCTCTCCAGTGACTCCTTGTGTTCATATCGGGCACCTGTAAATTCAATCATGGAAGTATAATCATTGAACATATTCATTCTGTGCATTATCCAACTAAAGGCTTCGGTATTGGGTTAACATTGTGAAAAGAATCAGCGGCTTAGGCGACGTGTGGTTGGATGAACCATGTGTGTGCCCATTGTCATCCTAGACATTTGTCCAAGGAGTTGCGGAGCTGCCGGCAAGGCAGGGTTAGTGGGAATTGGGGAGGGAGGAAAATAAAAAAACACAAAACAGATAGCTAATTTTGAATTATTTAATTTTTTCGTTAGAGTCAAGATTCTAAAAGTGTAAATATTATCTGAGTAGCCAGAGAGACGATCATTGCAATAATCCTTTTTGTGTTCATATTATAACTATTCATAAAGGTAAAATGAAATAGGATTGTCTTAGCTAATGTCATTTATCAAATTGTTTCATACGTCACTTTTGTCTAAAGTTTGGAAGATCCCATTTAATATTGCATCTGACAATTAGCAAAAGGAAAATGTGCCAGTCTTGTATCAATCTGTAGCCTACAGCTGCAGCTGTTTCATACAAACTTTAAAAGGAATAATTCACTCATGATATAATTTGTTTTCCAATTTTAGTTTGTTCATTTTACAATTTTCATCCCCCCCAACATAATCCCTGACCCTCCCACCCCCCACTGCCCATCCCGTTACATGGGGAGGAATGACATCTGTCACACACATCCATCACTGTGGGATACATTCTGGACAGTCTGGACTTAGAGTAATGAACTCTGTTGGTCACCTTGAACTGAATGAGTCCAAGTCGAGCACAAGATGAAGTGGAACTTGTTCTGTCAATCACTCCATCTGAGAAATCCTTCAAAAATTCAAGACCCATTTCTTGCTCCCAAGCAGTTTTAGGTATATTACTAGAGTGTTTATCACAGGACATAATCCAAGAATAGATTAGTGAAATCTCTGATTTCTGTTGAGGTAAAAAAATGTATAGCCCCATCCAGGGCTGGGTGAAGGGAAGCCAACAAATGGGTAAAGGGAAGCCAACAAATTCAGAGGAGAAAAAAAATGTCTCCATGTCGCCGTGATAAAATTATGTTGGTAATTTCATAGTTTTAAGAATGGTATTGGGGAAAATATTTCCTGTTTTATGTATTTAATCTCATAACAGGTGGTCATCGTTATGTGTCATAGGTGATTACTCACTCATTCACACACCACTCAGACAAGAGCAAAGAGCTGATGGTGAATTATCATACAATACTTTATATTATGTTCTGTATAGTATATAACTGTGCATTTTAGGCAATAATATCAATGAAAAACATTTTGGAAGCACAACTCAAATAATGTCTTCGTTGCAATTCATGTGTAGGAACTCATTGTCCGATTTTCAGATTTTTTAAAATATCATGAAATACATATTCTAAAAGTTTTAGATGCTGTTCACGGAAAGAAATTGTAGTTCCATTTTCACTTTGCAAATACTATAGTGTACTCTCTCGTAGGTTTTCAGCACATACTGTACAACTAGAGATTCCTCCAAACGAGTATTTGTGGAGAAGCCTAGGCTAGTTGTGAGCGTACAATAAGCAAGCAATACCTGTCACGTGATGAAAATATAAACAGTGGTTCTCGGAAGTTTGTCAACCCTTTAGAAAGTTCTGTATTTCTGCATAAATACTATATGACCTAAAACAATCAGATTCTCAGATTCTTAAAGGTAGATTAAGAGAAGCCAAATAAAGAAATAAGACAAAAAATATTATACTTGGACAGTTATTCACTGAGGAAAATGATCCATTATTACATATCTGTGTGGCAAAGGTATGTGAACCTCTCTCGATGGTGGACTCATGAATGTGAAAGAGGCCTATAGTTGCTTAGAAGTCACACTGGGTTCTTTTGTGACCTTGCATACTATTACATGCCTTGCTATTTGAGTGATCTTTGTTGACCACTCCTGGGGAGGGTAACAATGGTCTTCAATGTCCTCCATTTGTACAAAATCTGTCTGAGAGTTTTTTTTACCGTTTCCCACCTGATGACTATCAATAACTCTTTTTCTGAGATCCTCAGAAATCTACTTTTTTCGTGCCATGGCACAATTCCACCAATGTTAAGATTTGTTTTGTGATTCTTTTCCCCATATTTGCCCCTCCCAATTCCCACTGACCCTGCCTTTTCGGCAGCTCCGCAACTCCTTGGACAGATCTGTGGGATGGCAAAGGGCGCCATCTTTTCGCACTGTGAATCCAACACAGAAGACTTTAGTTAGATCATGCACGGAATGATTATGTTCACCAACTATACTTCTGCGATTGAACCCACAGGTGCCCGATCTAGGCACAAGGAGTTGCTGGAGAGCGACATGCCAGGATGGATAATCTGACTTATATTAACCATATCCCAGGCAGTGCTATTTGCACTGCCTCGGACAGGAGGCTCGGAGAAAGTCAGAGAACCCATAGTTCGTCGAACCTGTGACTATCATGAGGTAGACTGTCGTGCAATGTAGCAACTTAGCCCACTACAATACGTGGACACCCCCCCCCCAATTTCACAAACATGTTGTGAAGATCAGATTTTCATATATCCCTGTTCTTTCAATAAAATAGGGTGCTCAATCACACCTGTTTGTCATCCCATTGATTGAGAACACCTGACTCTAATGTCACCTTCAAATTAAGGGCATATCTTAGAGGTTCACATACTGTTGCCACCCACAGATATGTAATAATGGCTCATTTGTCTCAATTAATTATTGACCAAGTATAATATGTTTGTCTCATTTGTTTAATTGTGTTCTCTTTATCTAGTTTTAGGACTTCTGATGATCTGATGATGTTTTAGAAATAAATAGAACATTCTAAAGGGTTCACAGATTTTCAAGCACCACTTTATGGCATTGCCCTTGTTTTACAGAAAACTGTTGATAACAATGCCAAACCAATACTTTTTTGCTCCCTATTTCATTGCATTAATTGCTTTAAACTTCCTTTCTCATGTTTAACTAATACCCTAAACTTTCACTATAAACTGACTTTCTTTTCAAAGGACGTTCTTCCATTGTTTTAGCACATGTTATACCATGGGCTCAATTCATCCATTTTTGCAGTATATTGTAGCTGTTTGTCCATGGTTAAAATGACTTTATTGGTCTAGGTACCGTTTAAAACCATACAACTGCTACCATGGCGACCCCTTTTACAACTACTGTATGCTTACGCGTGTCTCGGCATGGCTTGAATAGCTGTGGCTGGTTTGAATGCTAGCCGTACATTCCACGATTTAGAACCTTTTGCTATCTGTTTGTTGAGGTATGAACAGAACTGACTGGAGACGTAATAAAGAATTCCCACAAGCTTTATTTTCAGTTCGATTTTTTGTTTAGTTTCAACAGCTGGGAACATTCCAGAGTGAATGCAATGAATGGCTGACAGACAGGAAATGGATATTTGGTTGACCTGATGCATCTCATGGTGCCATATTACAGAGTGTAGCTTATACAATATATATAAAAATATAACATAACTATGGGGACAGTAGCTTATACTATATATGTATACATATACCATATCTATGGGGACAGTAGCTTATACTATATATATATATAAATATAACATAACTATGGGGACAGTAGCTTATATTATATATGTATACATTTAACATAACTATGGGGACAGTAGCTCATATTATATATGTATACATTTAACATAACTATGGGGACAGTAGCTTATACTATATATGTATACATATAGAATATATATGGGGACAGTAGCTTATACTATATATATATATATATATATATATAAATATAACATAACTATGGGGACAGTAGCTTATATTATATATGTATACATTTAACATAACTATGGGGACAGTAGCTTATATTATATATGTATACATTTAACAAAACTATGGGGACAGTAGCTTATACTATATATGTATACATATACCATATCTATGGGGACAGTAGCTTATACTATATATATATATAAATATAACATAACTATGGGGACAGTAGCTTATATTATATATGTATACATTTAACATAACTATGGGGACAGTAGCTTATACTATATATGTATACATATACCATATCTATGGGGACAGTAGCTTATACTACCGGTACATATGTCACGGTAAAGTATTTAAAGGGAGGCAAGTGCAGGTATAACTGAAATGTTTTTTACTTCTTCACAAAAATACAGGTCCAGTAATAAATAACAGCGACAGCGTACTCCTGTACTGTGGAGGAATAATCGACGATGTGTATAGGTTTCACTCAGGCTTAAATACCCCACTAATTATAATTTTTTTTATTTTTTTATTTAACCTTTATTTAACCAGGTAAGTTGACTGAGAACAATTTCTTATTTACAGCAACGACCTTGGAGCAATTAGGGTAAAGTGTCTTGCATTTGTAACACAGCTGCGTAAAGACGCACGGGTGTGCGCAATGAGCTCCATAGAGAATAGGTAGAGGCCTCGTATGGAGGCACTAGACAAAAGAAAAACATATATAAGCAAATGGCAACTAACAATACTGGACTGGTACAACATAAAAGCTTTAGTACTCGGGGGACCGAGACCTGTGTGGGGGAACAGGTGCAGGAAACTGCATGACAATATATATACATATATACTTATATACTAATAACATAACTATGGGGACAGTAGCTTATACTTTATATGTATACATATAACATAACTATGGGAACAGTAGCTTATACTACCGGAACATATAAATACATATATACTTATACCATAAATATGAAACAGTAGCTTATACTATACATGTATACTGTTATGCACTGCCTCCCCAGGAGGGGAGTTGGATGCCACACCTCACTGCGAGGATGATTGTCAGCACCTGTACAGGGAAAGACACACAAAGCAGAACAAACACACAGACAGGACAGCTACACACAAAGCAGAACAAACAC
>JACXGM010003978.1:0-39833 GCA_016801145.1 Umbra pygmaea | reverse complement strand
GGTGGTTTGGGCATCTGGTAAGGATGCCCCCTGGGCGCCTCCCTAGGGAGGTGTTCCAGGCACGTCCAGCTGGGAGGAGGCCTCGGGGAAGACCCAGGACTAGGTGGCGGGATTATATCTCCAACCTGGCCTGGGAATGCCTCGGGATCCCCCAGTCGGAGCTGGTTAATGTGGCTCTGGAAAAGGACGTTTGGGGTCCCCTGCTGGAGCTGCTGCCCCCGCGACCCGATCTCGGATAAGCGGATGAAAATGGATGGATGGAGATATTTATATTCTTATATCCATGTAGACATATTCTTATTCTTATATTCATGTAGATTTACAGTATTCATATTCTTATATTCATTTAGATATATTCATATTCTTATATTCATGTAGATATATTCTTATACTTATATTCATGTAGATATATATTCTTGTTCTTATATTCATGTATAGATATTCATGTTCATATATTCATGTAGATATATTCATATTCTTATATTCATGTAGATATATTCATATTCTTATATTCATGTAGATTTACAGTATTCATATTCTATATTCATGTAGACATATTCTTATTCTCATTTTCATGTATACATATTTGAATGTGCATTCAGACCAGTTTCTAATGCTTCTAAAATGTATTTTAGTCATTAATAGTTCAGTTTACTGGGCTCCCAATCACTAGAAACTGTCATAAGGTGTTTGTACTAAATCAAGCTTTTTTCCCATAGGTGTTAAATCCAATGTTAACGTTTTAGGAAATCCAGCAGTAAACTGCAGCAGTTGTTTAATTTTGCCAGTCAGTTGCAACCCCACATACATGGCCTAGATTCTTCTGACTCCCAGCTTTTATTCCATGTAAACTCTACGTAGGTAATATATGGGATGAATAATGAGTGATTACTGAAGGTGGAAATGGGTAAATAAAATTATAGACACAGCCTGTTTGTACAGCATTGGCCCCCACAGTATGTCCTGTCAGTAAACTTAAAACAAATCATTCATGTTAATGTAATACAGAGTACAGTGAGCATTTGTCTTGTTGCACTACGGCAACCAAAATGGTAAACAATAACAGTACAGTACAAAGCAAATCTATAAAGTGCAGAAAGGCTTGTGGCCTCAGAGAGTTACATAACCCCATCCCCTAGCAGATTAACCTCTGGTGATACCCACACTGCCTGGTGACGTCAATGCTGCAGCCATGGAAGCGCCGACTGAGATGATTTTTGTTCTAAGGGCACACCCTTTGTCACTCCCTTTGTTTTGCATCTCATCCTTTTCCTACAAATTCTTTACTATGAGCAATACTAAGAAAAATGATTTGCCAGGGCCTCTCTTTTTGAAAACCGAACACCCTTCAAAAGCTTTTCCAAGTGTCTCTGGCAACTGAGCTCCACTACATTTTCCTAGAATGCCTAGTCTATGGAAACACTTCCACTATGTGAGGAAATGAAGGAAATGGTGTTGGTCTGCACAAGGTATGCTGCTTCAGTGTTCTTAGACCTTTCAGTCAGTAGTCACCATGGTATACTGAAGTATAATTACAAGCATTCCATAAGTGTCAAAGGCTTTTATTGACAATTACATTACGTTTATGCAAAGAGTCAATATTTGCAGTGTTGACTATTCTTTTTCAAGACCTCTACAACCTGCCCTGGCATGCTGTCAATTAACTCTCGGAGCATGTGTGGGTACCATTCTTTATTCATGGCTGTGTTCTTAGGCAAAATTGTGAGTGAGCCCACTTGCTTGACTGAGAAGCAACACCACACATGAATGGTCTCAGGATTCTTTACTGTTGGCATGACACAGGACTGATGGTAGCGCTCACCTCGTCTTCCCCCGGACAATTATTTCGGAATGACCCAAACAATTGGAAAGTAAGTAGTAAGTAAATACATTTTATTTATAAAGCACACTCTAACAGATTAAAACCGAGTGAGGTGCTGAACAAAGGCATACAAATTGTCACTAACAATCTAATTAACAAAATCAAGAAAAGTTAGTAACATTCCAACTCAAGAGGAAGTGGGAAACGCTAGTTTATATAAGTGCGTTTTCAGTTTGCTTTTAAAAGCAGACAATGAAGAAGCCTGTCTGATGGGAAGGGGAAGCTGAGTCCACAACCTAGGAGCAACAACTGCAAAGGCTCTATCACGTATATGTGTGGAGCGTGACTGGGGGATGTATAAAAGTAGTTTGTCCATGGACCTCAGAGCCCTAATGGGTGTGTGTAGTTATATGAGGTCTGAGATATACAAGGAGGCCTGTCCATTAAGAGCTTTAAAACAAACAATAACATTTTAAAATGCATTCTATACTGGACAGGAAGCCAGTGCAAAGGAGACCATGATAACTAACCTGAGGTCTGAGTCTATGATGAAACCAAGATTCTTTGCATGTCAGCTAACATTAGGGAAAAAAATGCTAATCCTGTTAGCAAGACTGGCTCTAGAATCAGACGGGCAAAAAATAATCACGTCAGTCTTTTCGATGTTCAGCTGGAGAACGTTACTTGAAAGGCACTTTTTTATGTCCGCAATGCAGTCTAAGAGAAGTTGAATGGAATCATTGGGTTTCAAAGGCAGATAAAGTTGTGTGTCATCACCATAAAAATAAAACGAGATGTTAGGTTTCCTAATAATATCTCACAGAGGGAGCATATGCAGATTAAAAAGAATTGGGATTCATCAGAGAAAATGACTTTACCCCAGTCCTCAGCAGGCCAATCCCTGTACCTTTTGAAGAATACCAGTCTGTCCCTGATGTTTTTCCTGAAGAGAATAGGCTTCTTTGCTGCCCTTCTTGACACCAGGCCTTCCTCCAAAAGTCTTCACCTCACTGTGCATGCAGATGCACTCACACCTGAGCAAGCTCTGCACTGGTGGTGCCCCAATCCCGCAGCTGAATCAACATTAGGAGACAGTCCTGGCAGTCGCTTGATTTTCTTGGGCTACCTGACACCGTCTTCACAACAATTGAACGTCTCTTCTTGTAGTTTTTGATGATCCAATAAATGGTTGATTTAGGTGCAATCTTATTAGTGAAGCCCTTTGTGCAAAGCAATGATGACGGCACATGTTTTCTTATCTAACCCTCCAATCAACTCTAGATTTTGTTTCTCCTTGTCCTCTACCACTGAGCCCTGACTCTCCATATCATTTTCTATCTTATAGTTGCAAGAAAGAAAGAGAGACTGGGAAAGTGATGAAAGTAGGATACATTTGGAATAATCATAATCTCTTGTCTTACAGTTAGATGTGTCCATTTAAAACATATCCCAATTACACACACACACTGTTGCATTCACTATTAAATGTAGCTGTGTTATTAAAAATAACTATTGGACCAATTAATGACAAAATCTACAAGCACACTGCATGGCACTAGGACACATATGCTACCGCTAGAATGGAATCGACATTGTGAAAACTGTGGTTGCTGATAGGGCGCCAAAATCGAAGTATGAAAAAGGAAATAATAACAAATAACAATATGTGTTGCATATGACGCAATCACATAATAATAACAAAAAGCTAATTACAACACATAATAAAAATAAAAAGCTAATTACAATATATGTTGAATAAGATGCAATCACAGAACAACAATGTGTTGTGTATGATGCGATCACATAATGAGGTTTTTGAAATTTACGTCACAAGTGTAACATGTAGCATGTCAACTTGTCATGCTTCGTTGTTACCCAATGACTGGTAAAAGGCTGTTTTGTTCAAATAGCCTGAAGTGATTTAAGTTACTTTTAAACTGGCATGGTTGTTGGTGCCAGATGGGCTATTTTGAGTATTTCAGAAAGTGCTGATCTACTGGGATTTTCCCACACAATCGGCTCTTGGGTTTACAGAGAATGAGCCAAAAAATAGAACATATAGTGAGCAGTAGTTCATTGAGCAAAAATGCCTTGTTGATGGCAGAAGTCAGAGGAGAATGGCCAAAATTATTCAAGCTCATAGAAAGGCAACATTATCTCAAATGCACAGTTTATATCTAATTCTGTAGATTTTTATGGTGAAGAAATGTCAAACCATGATGGTAAAACACTGTAAACTCAAAGGTTGAATACAGTTTCTGTAACAATGAAATACCGTAAATTTATATATCAACCAAAACATAAATGTTTGCATCTCTATTCTGTTAAAAATACTTTACTCCAGTGTTAAATATACTCTTGCACTGTGTTTATAATGGAAATATGCACGAAAAAAAATACATAACAGCCAATGACAGTATATAAAATGGAAATAGCGACTCCATACATTTCGACGGAGACTAAGTGAAGTCATTTAGATGCACTTTTCCGGTGATGCCTGAGCATACTGCACAAACTCAAGCTGAGCGTGACAACGTAGATGTGACATTAACAACCTGTCTGAAAGTTGTAATTCTTCTCATAGCTTTGCCAAGAGTAATCTGAATCATTCCGAATCTTGCCTCTTGCAGAGACAGAGAGCGTGAGTAGGAGTTGTTCATGAGCTTAGGAGCAGTAGCAACTTTTGGTAAGTATTAATTATTTTGTTATTTTGACTCTATGCCTCAATGTCCCTCCAATTGCCTGCAAGCTTCTCCTGACTAATTGATAAATTCTCTACTGTGCGACAGAAAGTCGCATGGTCATGACACAATCATTAGCCTATTCCTCACAACACCCAACACCATGACAACATCACCATAATCAAGCATTGATATAAAAGTGGCCTGTACAATTTCCTTTCTATGCTGTGAAGATGGACATGCTTTATTCCTATAAAAAGCTAATTCTCACTTTCAGCTTCTCACCAGCTTAGTAATACTGTATATGTATGTATATGTACTGTATAAAAAGAGAGAATATCATCTATCAAAATTCCCAGGTATTTCTAGGAGGGGACACTTTCTAAAACAGAACCATTGAGGGTAGTAATGTAAAGATTGCGTAGTAAAGCTAAGAACATGACACTGTGGCTACAACTTGCACAGGACCACTAACATTGGACAATAGAAGATCGGAAAAAACATTGCCTGGTGTAATGAGTCTCGATTTGTAACATTCAGATGGTAAGGTCAGAATTTGGCGTAAACAACATAAAAGCATGGATCCATCCTGCCATTGATCAACCGTTCAGAGTGGTGGTGGTGTGATGATGTGGGGGATATTTTCTTGGCACACTTTGGACCCATAGAACCAATTGATCATCATTTGAATGCCACAGCCTACCTGAGTAATATTACCTGTGGTAAAAAAGGGATGATCACGTCCATTCCTTTATAACCACACTATACCCATCTTCTAATGGCTACTTCCAGCAGGATAACATGCAATGTCACAAAGCTCACATAATCTTAAACTGGTTTCTTAAACAGGACAATGAGTACTCCCTCCAGAGTACTCAAATGGCCTCCACAGTGACCAGATCTCAATCGAATCAAGCACCTTGGTGATGTGGTCGAACGTGAGATTCGCATCATGGATGTGCAGCAGACAAATCTGCAGCAACTGCATGATGCAATAATGTTAATATGGACCAACATTTTGAATGATTCCAGCAACTTCTTAAATCTATGCCACAAAGAATTAAGACAGTTCTGAAGGTCAAACGGGGTCCAACCCGGTACTAGCAAGATTTACATAATCAAGTGGCCGGTGGGTATATATGACAGATGTATTGATTCGCTCTTCTAGGTGAGATATGATCTTACTGAATAGTATCTGTAGCCAATGAGGCATTTACCATCTTGTCTTTAAAATGCATGTATTCATTTTTTACGTGAAAAGTAATTATGCTGAGCCACTACTTACTTTGTAAAAGGTTCAATGTTTTTTAAAAATGCATTATAGAAAATCTTTAATTGGAGGCTATGGCTCCCGTTCAAATTCTCATGGTCTCAGTATGTTATAATAATTCAACAATGGTTTTACATTAAGCAAGTGAAAATAGTTATTATTATTATTATTATTATTATTACAAATTAACCTACTTGTTCAAATAACATGAAATACAATAGGCTAGAGGAACATTACATTCATTTACAATGGAAAAAACATGATATCAAAACAATACATTATTAATACATTAAAAATACATGTTCCACATTACTACTCTACATATCAGAAGCAAATCCCTTCCATCACTTTTCTTTGTGTATAGTCCCTACACATGGTCATGGCTGTGCCTAGATTTATGAACATGCTAAAGAAAAGGTTCACATAATATGATATGACATGATAAATCCGACACTATGCATAGAAATGATCGCACACATGATTTACACACAGATTTGTGCATACGCACCCTTGATAAATTAGCCCCCTTTACCCTATTGGGCTGAGCTCTTAAAACGTGAAATGGGTGGGTCCGCATGACTAGTGGGCTAAGTCGCTCCGTTGCAGGACAGTCTACACCTGGTACCCAATTATTATGCAAATGAAAAATTAAGTGTGATAAAAATGTTATATTTTGTTTTTCAATCAAACTCATGGATGGTATTGTGTCTCCGGGCTCTTTGGATCACTGAAATCAATCTCAGACACCTGTGATAATGAGTTTGCCAGGTGAGCCCAATTAAAGGAAAACTACTTAAGAAGGATGTCCCACATTATTAAGCAGGGCACAGGTTTCAAACAATATGGGAAAGAAAAAGGATCTCTCTGCTGTGGAAAAGTGTCAAATAGTGCAATTCCTTGGACAATGTATGAAAACATTAGATATTTCACAAAAACCTAAGCGTGATCATCGTAGTGTGAAGACATTGGTGGCTGATTCAGAGCACAGACAGGTTTGTGCAGATAGGCATAATGAGGAAGGTTACTGCCAGACAAATTCATCGGATTAAGAGAGCAGCTGATAAAGTGCTATTACAAAGCAGCAAACAGGTATTTGAAGCTGCTGGTGCCTCTGGAGTCCCACGAACCTCAAGGTTAGGATTCTCCAGAGGCTTGCAGTTGTGCATAAACCTACTATTCGGCCACCCCTAACCAATGCTCACAAGCAGAAATGGTTGCAGTGGGCCCAGAAATATATGAAGTCTTCTTTAATGATGAGTGCCGTGCAACCCTGGATGGTCCAGATGGATGGAGTAGTGGATGGTTGGTGGTTGGCCACCATGTCCCATTGAGGCTGCGACGTCAGCAAGGAAATGGTGGAGTCCTGTTTTGGGCCGAAATCATGGGGAGAGAGCTGGTAGGCCCCTTTAGGTAGGTAGGGAGAGAGCTGGTAATCCCCTTTGGGGGGGGGGACTTTAGGGTCCCTGAAGGTGTGAAAATGACCTCAGCAAAGTATATAGAGTTTCTGACAGACCACTTTCTTCCATGGTACAAAAAGAAGAACCATGCCTTCTGTAGCAAAATCATCTTTATGCATGACAATGCACCATCTCGTGATGCAAATAATTCTTCTGTGTCATTGTCTGCTATGGGCATAAAATGAGTGAAACTCATGGTCCTTAGGTAAGTTCCCCATCCTTGCCTGACCTCAACCTTATTGAGAAACTTTGGAGCATCCTCAAGCAAAAGATCTATGAGGGTGGGAGGCATTTTGCATCAAAACAGCAGCTCTGGGAAGCTAATCTTAAATCCTGCAAAGAAATTCAAGCATAAACTCCATAAACTCACAAGTTCAATGTGTGAAAGAATTGTTAAGGTGATATCAAACAAGGGGTCCTATGTTAAAATGTAACTTGCCCTGTTAAGATGTGTTTGATTGAAATAGCTTTTGATTTCAGTAAATATGACTTCCTTATGGTGCAAATTCAACAAATGACCATTTTCAGTTCTTTACAACCTATAAAATATTTTGAAACTCTGTTGTGCATAATAATTTGGAACAGTGCATTTTGAGTTTTTTATTATTTTTTTAAATACTGTTTTCATTGGGTGGTTTGTTCAATGAAACTCGACTTTTACCCTAACTTCAAAATTATACTGACTTTCATTTGCATTGACTATTTAGGAAAATCCTCGACTATTTAGGAAAATCAATGTAAAATATAATTTGCATAATAATTTGGAGCCCAGTGTACATCATGATAGTCAGTGGTTTGAGCCTGACTATGGCTTATTGCATTTCTATGGTTCATACATATCAGATGAAGAGTTTAGAAATCATAGAACCTATATTTGAACATATTATCCCAATTTTAGTCTCTCTACACTGGCTGCCCATTAATGCCTGCAGTATAATTAACGTATCCGACCGGGGATTTCGAGCGCGCGAGCCAAGGACACGCACCACACTTTTTTCAGTGGCGCGCGACAAAGCGGAAACGGGAAGTATGGACGAGTTCGAGGGCACAGTAAACGATTCATAATAACACAGTTAATGGTTCATAATAACACCGTAAATGGTTCATAACAACACAGTTAAGATAATCTTAGCCACTGTTGACATTTATGTCAATGTTGCTGCCAGTTCTGCCAACGTTTACTTTTTCTTCTTCTTCTAGTCTATGAAAATATCAAAGTCGGTGCAACATTGTCCTCAGTTGCGACACCTCTGTTCAGGAGAAGACTGCAACGTGTGTCGCGAGCACCAGCACGAGTATAAATAGTTACAGCGCTTCCATGATGTCACTTTGGCGCGTGCCAGTTCGAAAATCTGTAGTAAACTGTGCGCTTAAGGCAAGGGCTGACTTCAAAGTTTTACTGTTAACCTACAAAGCACTACATAGACTTTCCCCTACTTTTCTGTTTGATTTGGTGTGGCCATATGTACCTACATGTACATTACATTTACAAGATGCGGTCCTCCTTTTTCAAGATCAATGGCAACCAAAGTGCTTTACAAAGCCTCACATTCACCCATTCATTCACATATTCATATACCGACGGCAGTGTCAGCCATGCAAGGCGCCAGCCGCCTCGTCGGGAGCAGCTGGGGTTATGTGTCTTGCTCATGGACACCTCGACACTTGGTCAGGAGGAACCGGGGATCGAACCACCAAATTCTAGTTGCTAGACAACCTACTTGACCCACTGAGCCACTGCCGCCCCTGAGCCAAGTCTATACTGAAGACTCATCTCTTCAGTAAGTTCTATGATATAGTGTAGTCTGGCCCAGGGGGCTAAAAGTATACGATGGCACTGTTTGACGAACCACCAATGATGGCTTGCCTGGTAGGCTCCCCTCTCTCCACTGGGATATCCTTGCTCCAGCGCTACTCAGGGGCCAAGTCACTGGCCTGCTCAGGTTCTGCTTACTTTTGGGACTTATTGCCTTCAGTCTCCTCTTCAGCATGTTCAATTAGATTCAGATCCGGTGATTGACATGTTGCACTTGAGTGACTGTTTGCTTGTCAGGACAGGAGCGTGTGATTTCAATCAGGGTTGTACAGTTGGCGAATTGTGAAAAGTCGTCCTTGTGGAACAAGCAGTGTGATAAGAATTGGATGCTTTGGCACCATGTGCTTGGATTTTCAGTGGGGATTCTGACAAGACAAGCTTTACAGGGGAATTCATCATGAGAGATTGGGTGTGTAGAAAAAGAAGTTAGGGTCACTGAGCAAAGGGTCTGAATACTTATGACCATGTGATATTTCGGTTTTTCTTTTTTAATAAATTTGCACAAATTTCTACATTTCAGTTTTTTTCTGTCTGGATGGGGTGCTGAGTGTACATTCATGAGAAATAAAATGAACTTTTTTGATATTATCAAATGGCTGCAATGAAACAGAGTGAAAATTTAAAAGGGGTCTGAATACTTTCCATACCCACTGTATATGATTCATATAATTTCAGGGCATTGCACGACAGTCTACATCATGACAGTCACAGGTTCAAGCCTGACTTTGGGTTCTCTGATTTTCCCCGGGCCTCCTGCACGAGGCAGCATAAATTGGCATAGCGCTGCCCGGGATTTGAGTTAGACAAATCTGTTAATCTACCCTGCCTCGTAGCTCTCCAGCGACTCCTTTTTTCAGATTGGGCACCTGTGCGTTCAATCGTGGAAGTATACTTGGTGTACGAAATCACCCAATGCATGATCCGACTTCCCTTTTGGATTCGCAGTGTGAAAAAGAATTGGCGGCTGGGCGACATGTGGTTGGATGAACCATGTGAGCGCCCTTTGACATCCCACCAATTTGTCCAGGGATTAGGGGAGCTGGCGACAAAACAGGATTAGAGGGAATTGGGAGGGGAGACAAAATTGTAAAAATATCACACACAAAAATGATTCATGTATACAGTCGTTTAGGCACCCCTGATCCTTTCTATGATTTTAATTTATAAATAATTGGGTGTTTGGATCAGCAATTTCATTTTGATTTAGCAAATAACTGAAAGACACAGTAATATTTCGGTATTGAAATTAGGTTAATTGATTAACCCGAAAATGTGCAATCCTTGCATGCTGTTTGTTGCTTTGCTGGTAAAGATATTGACCTTACAGTATTTCCTCAGCAGAAGGTGCCTTATTTAACTTCAAAGACACTTTCCTTACTGTCCTTAACAAGGATTCATTCAAGAAATGTAGATCAAAGAACTGACTAAGCCCTGGTTCACTAATAAATTGGCTATGGTCATCCAGTGCAAATATAGGCTATGGTATATTGAAATAATTGTAATAGCCTGCAACAACCTCCATGACTGGCAATTCTTCAGGGAAGTTAGGAACTGGTGTTCATAGTAAGAACTCTAAGCATTACTCAAAAGTGATAAAGTGTAATCCATTCCAAATACAGACAAATTGGATGAAATATAGTGAAAAGATTTACTAGTTTCTTTTTTACATACAATTGCTACTAAAAAGAATATACAGAATCATGTAAGCAATAATGCATGATTTCATCATTTAACAAAATCCAAAGTTCTTGTGGTCTACTACATTGTAAGGCATCTTTTTCATTCATCATGCATATGAATAAACAATATTAAATTTGTACTTACAAATGCAATTACAATGTCTTGCGAAAGTATTCGACCCCCTTGAACTTTTCAACCTTTTGCCACATTTTAGACTTCAGACATCAATAAATGACACTGTAATTTTTTGTGAAGAATCAACAACAAGTGGGACACAATCATGAAGTGGAACGAAATTTATTGGATATTTCAAATGTTTTTAACAAATAAAAAACTGAAATATTGGGCGTGCAAAAATTAATTAAGTTAATACTTTGTAGCGTCACCTTTTGCTGCGATTACAGCTGTAGGTCGCTTGGGGTATGTCGCTATCAGTTTTGCACATCGAGAGACTGAAATTTTTGCCCATTCCTCCTTGCAAAACAGCTCGAGCTCAGTGAGGTTGGATGGAGAGCGTTTGTGAACAGCAGATTTCGGTTCTTTCCACAGATTCTAGATTGGATTCAGGTCTGGACTTTGACTTGGCCATTCTAACACCTAGATATGTTTATTTTATCCATTCCATTGTAGATTTTGCTTTATGTTTTGGATCATTGTCTTGTTGGAAGACAAATCTCCGTCCCAGTCTCAGGTCTTTTGCAGACTCCATCAGGTTTTCTTCCAGAATGGTCCTGTATTTGGCTCCATCCATCTTCCCATCAATTTTAGCCATCTTCCCTGTCCCTGCTGAAGAGAAGCAGGCCCAAACCATTATGCTGCCACCACCATGTTTGACAGTGGGGATGGTGTGTTCAGGGTGATGAGCTGTGTTGCTTATACGCCAAACATAACGTTTTGCATTGTTGCCAAAAAGTTCGGTTTTGGTTTCATCTGACCAGAGCACCTTGTTCCACATGTTTGGTGTGTCTCCCAGGTGGCTTGTGGTAAACTTTAAACAACACTTTTTATGGATATATTTCAGAAATTGCTTTTTTTCTTGCCACTCTTCCATAAAGGCCAGATTTGTGCAGTATACGACCGATTGTTGTCCTATGGACAGACTCGCCCACCTCAGCTGTAGATCTCTGCAGTTCATCCAGAGTGATCATGGGCCTCTTGGCTGAATCACTGATCAGTCTTCTCCTTGTATGAGCTGAAAGTTTAGAGGGATGGCCGGGTCTTGGTAGATTTGCAGTGGTCTGATACTCCTTCCATTTCAATATCATCGCTTGCACAGTGCTCCTTGGGATGTTTAAAGCTTGGGAAATCTTTCTGTATTCAAATCCGGCTTTAAACTTCTCCACAACAGTATCTCGGACCTGCCTGGTGTGTTCCTTGTTCTTCATGATGCTCTCTGTGCTTTCAACTGACCTCTGAGACGCTCACAGAGCAGGTGCATTTATACGGAGACTTGATTACACACAGGTGAATTCTATTTATCATCATTAGTCATTTAGGTCAACTTAGTCAATTGTTCTTAGTCAACTTACCTGGTTAAATAAAGGTTAAATTAGGTCAACATTGGATCATTCAGAGATCCTCATTGAACTTCTGGAGAGAGTTTGCTGCACTGAAAGTAAAGGGGATTAATAATTTGCTCACCCAATTTGTCAGTTTTTTATTTGTTAAAAAGGTTTGAAATATCCAATAAATTTCATTCCACTTCATGATTGTGTCCCACTTTTTGCTTCTTCACAAAAAAGTATAGTTTTATATCTTTATGTTTGAAGCCTGAAATGTGGCAAAAGATCGAAATGTTCAAGGGGGCCAAATACTTTCGCAAGGCACTGTAAGTACCTTATTCCATCTGTGAAACGTGGTGGTGTTATTATAATGGTTTATGCCTGTTTTGCTGCATTTGGGAGAGGACAGCTTGCCATCATTGATGGAAAAATTAAAGAATAAAATAAATGGCTTGGAATACCCAAGTCAAAGTCCTGCCCTTAATCTTATCAAAATGTTGTGGAATGACCAGACACAAGTTGTTCATGTGAGGAAACCCACTAACATCCCAGATTTGAAGAAATTCCTCCAAGCCGATTTGTAGCAGTGATTAACAGTTACTGGAAATGCAGTTATTGCTGACCAAGGGGGTCACACCAGATACTGAAACCAAAGGCTTGCATACTTTTGCCACTCACAGAAATGTAATAATGGATACGTTTCCTCAAATAATAAATGACCAAGTATAATATGTTTCTCTCAATTGTTAAATTGGGTTCTCTTTATCGACTTTTAGGATTATGTTTTAGGGCACATGTATGCAGAAATATAGAACATTCTAAAGGGTTCACACACAGTCGAGCTGTATGTTATTCTTGTCAATATCTTCCATAATGATAATTTAATATGATGATAGAAATGATGCCCTAACTTTAGTGTGAAGTGCACTACAGGATTGCCAGTATGGCAAGTGGTGGAACACGTGATAGAGCCACAGGTAAAGGAGGAGAGATGTATAAAAGCAAAATTGTGCCTCTAGGTTGCACAGCATTTATAGAGGTTGGCAGCTTAATAGTAGCTAATATAATATAGAATGTTGTGTATTGAGAGTTCACCTCTGAATTAGATTATTTCAATAGATTGAAACAGGTGGAGGAATTTGGGCAAACTATGCATTTCTGAAGCATTACTACTTCCTATAATTAAGAGCATTAAGTTCTCATTAGGACTTCCTTTGTAGCAGGTGAGCAAACCTAGTGGACAAAATGGCAGATACAGAGTTGGTAAAATGATTCCCCATGTATTTCCCTTTGTTCTGTCTAGTTGTTCATATTGTGTTTAATGTCTCTTTCTTAGTTTCCCTAGTGTTTTGTTTTTATATGTATTGTGTTAGTCCCCAGGCTGTGCGTTATTAATTGATTGTGTTATTTTTGTGATTAGTTCTCTTTTATAGTTCCTCAGGTGTTCCCCTGTCTGATTTTGTATGTGTTGGGAGTAAGGTTTTTAGGTATTTGGTGGCCTCTAGTGGGGTATTGTTTTGTGTTCCATAGAGCTTTCCAGCATACCTTTCATTGTAATTCTGTCTTTGTATTGTCTTAGTATTGTTTACAGCTGTTGTCAATTCTCTCATGCCAACCCAGTATATATACACATGCGCTTGTTCTGTTAGTTTGTTGGTCATTGTCCCTGTCATGTGCGTGCATCTGTGTTACCGGCCCTCAGGTCAACTCTTCTGGTAAGCTAGCGTGTTACTTTAGTATTTGTTATTTTCCAGTATCAGAGAGTTTAGTTTCTAGTACCTGTTGTTTGTCTGTGGTGTACTTATTTAAGTTGTTCCCTTTTTAAACATTACTCATTATTTGGAAAATGCATCTGGCTCCTGTTATTCCTCCTATGACTACACATCATGAACGTTGGTTACATTCACAAAGTATTTAAAGCCAGAACAACTGAAATGGAGGGGGCAGGTCTGACTGCTGGGGCTTTTGCACAGCTGGATTGATTACAAAATATTCACTCTTCTGGAGATTTAGCTTAAAGGACAACTCTGACCGTTCTCTGGGATATGTTTCGATGCTAATCAAATGTGCCCAGTGCAAACTGATAATTACCTTATAACGCTAGTTGTGAGGGCACGGATGAAGTAAAAATAAATCGCTTTTAACTGTGACTTGGAATCTTCTGTGGCAAGAGGTTTTGCGGTCATTCATGCAGATCAATGCACAAGACTTACAGCTGACAATGTGACCTAAAATCGAACACAATTTGCTTACAGTTCAGCTCACGTAGCACAGAGTTTGTGGTTTGACTAATCGACAAAAGTTTGTGGTTTGACAGATGGTGCCTGGCTGTATATACTAACGGTAATGTCTTTTAAACTATATTTCGAATAACATGTCTGTACACATACAAAGTTCTCAATGCTTCGGTTTGCATGTAGAAAGCCTCATTATGCTACCGTGGAAGTATGGTGCTATTTTGAGTTTTGTTAGTGGTCTATAAAGCAATTTATTTTTGCTTCATCCATGCCATCACAACTAGCGTTATAAGGTAATTATCAGTTTGCACTAAAACGTTCGATTAGCATGAAAACATATTCCAGACAACGGTCAACTCGGTACCAATGTGTTATTAACCCCTAGGTTCATTTTGCGCCAGAGTTGTCCTTTAAAACCAAGGGAGTTGCGCTGGAGTTGTCCTTTAAAACCAAAGGAGCCAAAGTTCTCTAAAATGGACAAAATAGAGGGTAAACAGAGTGCTGGATTATTACATAGAGTAACAAATAATCTGCATACTATAACAGTTCATGTTCAATGCCCCCAGTGAATAAGACAACCAGCTCAGGGGAGTTAGAGTAATGTTTGGAATGGATAATGGATAACAGTGTCCAGTTGTAATAATAAAAACAAAGCATTTAATATTGCCGGTTTGCCTCTTCAAACACATGTCTGGTAAGAATGCCTCCAGATGCCTTGCTATCACCTTTGCTAATACTTTCACATCAACGTTGAGTCGGCTTAGGGCCTTTAAGGACACTATGAATGTTAAGGTTGTTGCAAAAGGCCACGGTCCAGTAAGGGGAAAATGTCTTGTTGAACTCAGTTGGAAACCTGTCATGCCCTGGCGCATTGCTGTTTTGAGTTGACATAATAGACTGAACAACTTCTTCAAAGATGTGATGGGAAACCAGATCATCTGTCAGCATCAACAGTGGGTGTCTCCAGCTCGACTAAGTCATATTGGCATTCTTTGATGGGAACTCAGACGAGTATAGAGAGTAGAAGGAATGAAAGGTGTGATTTAATAACTTTAGGGTCCATATCAGTACAGCGTTGTAATTGACATTCGGCAAATGACATGCCCTGCCATCATGTCTGTGATCGGTGGTAAGTGAGTGTAATAGTAAACATCTCTCCTATGGCTAATGGCTAATTAAGCCCTCGATGTTCTAGGCCATGTCGAAGTGAAAGGGAATAAATAAACCACTTAATAGCAATGTGCTATATACAATAAATATGTAATTCTGAAATGTAACTTGCAATATGGGATAGTTGCTATGCACACACATTCATCAATGATCGCTGGCACAACAATTCAATGAACGGGGTGGTTATAGCTACCATGAACCACGGCTACTCACACTGGAGAACTTGCGTACACGAGTTCAGACCAGACGTGGGATTCTATCGCAGCCCTCGTTCAAGGTAAATGCCTTGCTTTGCCTATGAATCGGCCTATGCCCATCCTACCCGTTTGAGGTCGTATGCACGTTTCGTAAATGAGGGCCATTGTGAGTGTGGATTATTGATTGAGCCTTTACCTCGTTATGTGTCATACATAATGTATGGTATACATCATTGTTGAGCCAGGCGTGCGGTTTTGTATGTTTCTATCACGTCTGTGCCATGTTAGAGCACAAGTATGTAATGTATATCCATTGTGCAGCTCCTCTGCACTTTGTATGTCAGTATTCTTAGGCTAAGAATTGTTTCCACAGGTTTCACATTCATTAAACATAAAGAACGCTCCTCTCTGCATTTGGTCTCCATTCCTCTTACTCTAACATGTGACAATACACACTTGTTCTATTTATGTGGACATCCCAAAATGTAATTTTGCAAATGGTATATGTATAATCTGTTTTACTGCAGTCTCCAACAAAATACAGGCTCCTGTTAACTCAGCTTCCAGAGTCCAGACCTCTGTCCAGCCTTCTATCATAATTCCTCTGACCAGATGTGCAGCAGGTCTCCATACTTGACTGAGTCAAGCGACTCATCAGCCCTGCCTGCCACGTACCCCTGCCAGGAACCATCTTCCAAGAGACAAGAGGGTTTAAATTCCAGAAGTACTTTGGCAGTTTTGCAATCAGACCAATAATTGCTTTGAGTGTAATTTCCAGCTTCCCAATTCCAGGCAGTTTAGAACAATATACAATACTGTTTATCTTCAAATATATTTTGGATGCTAATTTTCTGTTCACAAGCAATATTTTTTCTTGTTGCAGATCCAAGAGCTTCTGCATGACAGTTAATGGAAGGCAAGTGAAGAGAGGGTTTCTTACTTTCCTTATACAGTATAATATGCATGTTAAATATGTTTTCAACTGTAATGTTTTTATTCTCCACAAGATGTTGCTTTACAAAAGTTGATTGGAACAGAACTTGTAAAAGAAGTCAAAGAACTCCGGTAGGAATGTCAGGAATTCTTCAGACAGTCTTTGCCTTCAAAGCAACCTCTTCTACCGTTGCCTGTCTCAGTCCCTCTGCACAATACTGATGAGCTTGAAAGTGTAGAGGAGATTTTACAATCCAGTGAAGCAAGGCAAATGATTGTTAGTGCTTCTATATAGACCGTTTTGTTATTAATCCATTTTAGGGACATTTGACATGTTCTCTCTGCTTTGTGTACACATTCTGTATGGCATGTGAGACACTTCAGCATAATTGGAGCAACCTCGCTGGAAATGAGGGTCCGTCGCATGCTTTCCAATGAGCAGGCATTGGGCTGGGAACATGGTTAAAGAGCAGTCAAGGCAAAAGAGGGGATTCAAGGATACTTTCTTGAATATGTGTATATTTGGTAAGTTATTACTGTCAATGATATGAATTGTCCTTCTGCCTTTTGTGTTCCCAGAAATCTGCCTTACTCCATCCAATATTTACCTCTTCCAGTCCCTCCATTAATGTATTCAATTGCATACATATTATATCCTGTTTTTCTGTTTTGTTTTACATTTTTACATGTTAGTAATTTAGCTGATGCTCTTATCCAGAGCGACTTACAGCAAGTACAGAGACATTCCCCTGGAGCAATGTAGGTAAAAGTACCAAATGACATTTGGCACAGTCGGGAATTGAACCAGCAAACTTCTGATTACCAGTCTGACTCCCTAACCACTGGGCCATCTGCACCCCAAAGTGTTTTAGATGCTTTGACTTTGCAGATGGTTGTGGGAAAAGTTTCCCATTATGAACCCATTCAGGCAGTCCAGAAATGGAACTGCACATCGACCAACTGCAAATGTTCCTTCGGTGCCTCCAAAAACAAATACATATTTTTATTTATTTATTTATTTATTTATCTTTTGCTTCACTTTTGCGTCTGTATGAATGTTTTTACATTTCATGACATGGTGCTTTCAGTTGACTGGATTAAAAGAAAAAAGTGCAAAAGAATAAATACGAATGTGATTGAACTAGTCGAAAAGTGTTTCTATTTATGTAGTACATTGAACATTGATTCAATGATATGAGCATGTTTTTTGTCTTCAATATTAATATTGCTTCAATAAATGAGGGTGCTAAAGTGATGCTGAAAAAACATCACTTTGTAATGTGTAATCAATAATAGTACCATTAATTGTAAAAGAAATGTCAACATTGCTTCAACATTGAATGTGCAAAATGATGTTGAAAAAACATAACTTTTTAATGTTGATTTAATGATATAGTCATTGATTTGTGGGTGAAATATAAACAGTATTTCAACAGTAACTGAGGGTGCAAAAGTGTTGATAAAATAACAATTTTTAATGTTGAAAAAATGCTATTACCATAGCTTTAATGGAAATAAAAACAAACATATGCAGCAACACAGATATACAGTAAGAGCAACAATGACAGACACTAATTACACGTCAGGATAAGTACAGATGATGGTTATTGCAAATCTTTGAGACAAGGCGATAATGACGAAAGGAAGTCCTAATATAGGCATGGAGGCGATGTCCTGACTTGACCACAGGGTGGCACCCACGCTCCATGATGGCCACAGATCAATTGCGCATGACATCAGGGCACCAAGACCATGGTCCAGGGCACTAAGGCTGTTAAGCAAAATCGACAAGTTGAAAAACAATGCATTTATTTACCCTGTACCCTCTCCTCTAACAGATCATAGGTCTAAACATATGAGATGCTGTACAGAGATGTAAACCTAATAATACAAGATGAATTAGACAGGAGGACTATAAACGGTTTTCAGGAAAATAGGCTTCTCCATAATATTTATTGAATATCTCTTTTATTTTAAATTCTCTGTATGTCATTTTTGTAGTAAAATCATAATCACATTACATCTTCCATACTTGCTAAATAATACATTTTAGGTTCAATCAACTTAAACAAATATACTCTAAGCTAAGCACCTGTTATTCACACATAGTAGACATACTGTACACATACTCATTGTCTCACTGACAGATATACAGTAGACACAAAGTCTTTCCAGTTTTTGAGTTTGTTTGTCTCTTATGGCTCTTTTCCATTACAGCACCGTACCGCACCAGTCAGCATCCATCAAGGGAATGGATGGTGTACCAATCCAAGGCTGGTTCTAGCTGAGGTCAAACACTGTTTGCCTGGCAACAGTATATTACGCCGGCAACACAAACTCTGATTTTTCTTTTCAAAATAATAGCGCCCATATTTCATAATTAAACCATTCTCTGATCGGTTGTGGAAACACAACTCGCACTGTACTTCACCAGTCGATGTCAGCGCAGAGCAGTGCAGTACACTTTGATGTGTTCAATGGAAAATAGGCTTTGGTCTGACTCATGTTGATGTCAATGGGGCCAGGAGTCTGGGTCAGTGATGCCTGCAATGCACTTCTGACACCTTTTTCTCAGAACCAGAATTCTCTTTTTCAGCAATTTGAGCTACAGTAGCTCGTCTGTTTGATCGGACACCACGGGCCAGCCTTCGCTCCCCACGTGCATCACTGAGCCTTGGCCGACCATGACCTTGTTGCCAGTTCACACCTTTTCCTTCCTCTGACCACTTTGATAGGTACTGACCACTGCAGATTGGGAACACCCCAAAATAGCTGCAGTTTTGGAGATGCTCTGACCCAGTCGTCTAGCCATCACAATGTGGCCCTTTTTTAAATTCACTCAAATCCTTATGATTCTAACACATAAACTATGAGGACAAAATGTTTACTTGCTGTCTAATATATCCCACCCAGTGAAGAGCACAAGGACTTTTAGTGGGGTTTTAAGACCACTAAAAGGGGTATCTGCGGCCTTGGCCGCCGTGAAATTCTGTACCTGACTCCAATGCAAAGCTCCTTAGCATAATCCCTGTGTGACATGTGTCAAGTTTCCAAGGACACACGGATCCACAGCTTTGCCTCAGATGAGGGCGTTGAGAGAGGAATCAGTAGCTACCTACAATAGTGGCAGAGATAGCCTCAAAGCATGAGCAGCATCGCCCTCTATTGTCAGAAAAACAAGACAATTTATAATAAGACTTAATGAAGAATACAAGGCGAATCATACAGAGGTGCTGCAACACAAGCTAACAAAGTCTCCAAAGCAAACACCAAGGTAAGGACATAAGAGTTGGGGGGGGGTCTGGGTGCAGTGGAGCAGACTCAGTCACAGACTAGACAGCAAAGGTGTAAAGAAGTCCATGTCGAGCCCTGGTCCAAATATTTGTCGTAGTGCCCCACCCAACAACACAAATTGTCCCAGGAACAGACAAGGACAGCAGGGCAAGAATATTGTCTAGAACATAATCAGGCTTCCACCAAAACTCAGTACAATCTACACACCAATCGGAAAAATAAAGTATGGTCACAGATCGTGTAGGATCAATCCACAGTGTGACAATAATCACAGTAAAATAACTGACCAATAACAGGAAAAACAACGCAAATATTCTGCCCCTGCATGGATATCTGTTGTGCATAAATTGAAAAAATAGCTGAATACAACTACAGAGATGCTTCAAAGATGACCCACACAGACGCAAATGTAAAATTGACTCCTCTTTACTTGAATGTCCTGATCGATCTTATCTCAGTACTTTTCATATTTTTTGTAAAACTGAAATAAAAAATACATAAATTCTCAAGAAACATGACAAAGAAATGATGCAGCTCTGCTTACTGTACATAAAATGTAAATAGACCATGAATTACATGAATAATACAGGTGAAGTTATTAATATTGCTAAAAGGACATTTGTCACAGCAGCCAAGTGATTATTATAGAATCCTGACTCCTGACTAAAACCAGAAGCGTCATGCACCTATTTTTTTAAGAGGGCACAGCACACAGAAAAAGGTGCCCACAAATACAATATTAATAGGAATATCCACTTGGCAAAAAAATCTGAGAGGGCACGTCCAGGTTCAATGGACATCTGACTAAAACCATTTTACTCACCCATTAGATCTGAACTCTCTATCTTGTCCCATGCTACTACTTGAATAAGACTGTCAACATTAGCTTGCAGAACGAGAGCTCTGTTCGCACCGGTCCATCTTTGATATAAATTCAGCATTTTAGGCCGTACTTTTTAGTGTAACAAAGCACTAAATAGTGTAGGGAATAATTTCCTCTCATATATTGTTAACCTGAAGAAATACAGTTTTTACATGTTTATGGGGACTATTTGTTGAAAGGCTGGCAATAGAATAAGTATACTTAAAATGTAGAAGTTAAAGAACTTCAACAAAGTCCAAGGCACTAGAATAAGTATTGGAAAAAGGTAAATAACCATAAGTACATAACAGCAGGAATACATTCCATATAAATAAAACCCACTTCTCATCTACCTATTTTAACAGTGTTTATATGAGAGATTCTGTGCACTGCTATATATAAGGGGCCCAAATCCCATTTAAGGCCCTCAAAGTGCTGTGGTGCTTGTGGGCCCCATAACGTGCTGGGGCTCTTGTGCAACCGCACCGGCCGATGCTCGACAGCACGCCTTTGTTCACAGTTTGCATGGGAACAACTGGTATTGACAGCATCATAACATCACACTATGGCAACGCCCCAGCCAAACAGGTGGAAACTGGTGCAGGAGGAATTGGGAGTAACATACAGTACAAGTAGGATGGTTGATGAGGCAAGGAATCTGGACAAATCACGTGCCAGATACAACAGGTGTGCCCTTTACAGTGATACTTTTTGAAGAGACTTATGGGTGGATAAACTAGTCCAAAATATACTTTTATTAATACTGTATGGTCTGCACCTAAAACCTTTTCAAACAGACTGGGTAGTTGAAATATGTCCATAGAATCAGTGAAAAAAATAAAATGTATTTTCTAAAATATTTTTTTTCCACGTTATTTTCTAACTAGGAACATTTAGTATATTAGTAAGCTAACGCAGCGACCAGTCGTAAGATAATTATCCCTGACTAGGCTTCGGAGGCGGGGTATCCTGTGATATTATGTCTGGAGTTGAACATTGTTCAACAACCGCCCTCCTGTGTGTGTATGCTCACTCCAACAGCGACACGGCGAAAACGTAAAGGGAAGGCACACTTTATTTGACTTTCCCCTTCTCGTTGAGGGCATCTTTCTGCTATGACGTCTCGCAGGTAAGATTATCTTGATAAATAAATCATGGAATTGAACAGTTCTTTCACCCTTTCCAGATACCGTGTCCCTAATGTGGACTGCGTTCGGGATTTGCGGTTACGAGCAAAAGCGTTCTATGCAAATGCCATCTCATTGCAATTAAATTGCACAAACACCACAATGGTATCTTCAATCGTTGTTTTTTGTTAATGTGCTTTGTCGGTATCATAAATGTTATACGCTATTGCATAAGTTATTGAGCGATTTAAGAGTTGTAATGAACATTTCAGAGGTGGGAAACGCTAACCTACTTTCGTCTGTACTTATAGTTAGGCAATGGGGACATGACAATTAAGTTCCGTTGAATAGCTATATTGCTTAAATGCAAAAACATTTTTTTTACTAGACTTAATAAGGATTGTATGTGCAAGAGCATTAGATTTCTCTGTCTTCACTGTCAGCGTCTGACCTGTGATGGAAATTGGTTTAGCTGTAATACCGGTGCGGTTTGTCTGTTGCAGGGTGGATGTTTATCCGCAGTAATGTAACGTTAAAATGTAGGTTAAGTCTGGTTACTGGTTACATTTTATTCTATGTCGATGTGGTTAACGGTAGAATGATTTGTAAACGTAAGGCAAGTAACTTAAAGCACTACAAATGGTATCCAATTGGAAAACTAGCAGTAGACATTGCCCACAGAACTATCATCGAAAATCTTGTCATTTTCCAGGTATTAAAGTTGTAATTTTTTAGCATTTTACAAGCTTTGCAATGCTGGTATATTTACAGACCATGTTTGACATTTATGTACTGAATGTGATTAACTGAAATATTAAAGGGCTTTTGTCAATTTGGTGTATGTACATTAACATTTTTGAAATATGTTAAATTAGCAAACATTAAGTATTAGTCAACATACAAAACTGTAAACTATTGTACTGCAATATAATGCTTGTGAATCACTACCGTTTGGACCGACTATTTGGCATTACAGAAAACTGAGTTAAGTAGCTAAATCTGAGATGTGCCAGTAATGTTCAGTTGTTATCCAGCTCTTCGCTGTCTGAGTTACTTATCTTAAAAGGTATGGACTTAAAATACAGCATGTTAGCAGGTCTGAGTTGACCGTGTGTACATACTTTAGACTCTCCAATGCATTCTCTGTTAGAACTAGAAGCATCACATTAAACTGTCCAAAGGCGATAAACACTAAATGGTAGATTTAAAGCTGTGTGAGCAAATTGGACCTAAATGAAGTTAGTTAACAACAACGTTGTTTAGATGTCTTTGTTAAATGCAATTCCTGTGAACATAAGTCTTCCCTACTAAAACTCAAATTCCAAAAAAGTTAGGACAGTATGGAAAATGCCAAAAAAACTGTTATTTGAAAATGAGGACAGGCATAATGTATGACTGGGGGAAATTCTGCTTAAGAAAACTTAACCAACTGGTGTCTTCAGTGCCCAAATGCTTAATAAGTGGTATTTAAAGAAAAGGTGATGTTACACAGTGATAAACAGTTGACTGTTACAATTCTTTGGGCATGTGTTGAAGTCATAAGATTTGAAATGAGTATATATTTTCTCAAATAAATTAAATTCACAAGTAAAACATCTTATGTGTTTTCAATATAGTACAGGGTGAATTTGAATGTTCAAATTACACTTTTTTGTATCCATACTGTCCCATCTTTTTGGAATTGGGGTTGTTATTCATCCATGTAATAGTTTGGCCAAAATAAGAGCTTTCATTATTAATGCTGCCTGGGTGTTGAGCAGTGTTGTAGTCAAGCAAGACCACCTAACCCGAAACCTAGACCAAGACCAGAGTGTATTGAGACCAAGACTTTTAGGGGCCGAGACCAAGTCGAGAACAAGACCGAGGGAGGGCGAGACCGAGTCAAGACCAAAACCAGCGCCCCACACTACATGACACAATAAAATGTGAAACATGATCAAAAGAGCTTCTCAATTGATCTGAAAGAAACACATTCCCATAAAAACACATAGATATTAAACACTCAAAGCTGAAATAAACTTAACCATCTTTATTCAATACTCCTGGGTGATTTCCATCATTTAGTACAGAATGTAAAACAATTATTCATTGTTTATCAGTAAAATCTTCATTTTTCTCCGCCTTTTATAAACAATATAAAGTTATGTTGTTTTTAAACCAACAACTATCAAAATTTTTTTAAACCACATAGCTAAGTGTAAAAAAATGCCAAACATTCAACATTAAAAATGCAGAAAAGCTGTGTATTGCAATGAATACAGTAATTATATGTGAATTGTTGATGGTTAGGAACAACTATTGCAAGTAAGAGTCTTTTATAGCTTTTATGTGTAATTAAAGCAACAAAAGATATCTAATACAAAGAGGTCAGAAAGTCAGTGGCCTAACTGCATGTGATTTATAAAAGTACAAAATTGATTTAATTGGGAGCAGTTTCATCAAAAAGTAAACACAATATAAATCAATAGTATTTTGGCCATCACATTTTTCAAATAGGTAAACAAGGAAGTTAAATGATTGATATGGTATGAGCCAGAGAGAGTGTGCTGGTAAAAAGTTATATATTTGGTCTGCAACTGTAAATTGGAACTTAAAAATTATCTCTCTGGAAGTAACGTGGCATACAATAACCTATTTAATTTAGTCATTTCTCATTTAAGTTGAGGCACATTACTCAGTCTCCACTCTCTGCTCATATCTCTAGGTTAGTTCTCTCACCCAAACGAGGGAGCATCACCTCGACGCTTAGCTTTAAAGGTACAATATGTAGGTTTCCAAAACAATAACAAAAAACGTACTTTGCATTAAAAAAGCAAAACATCACTTGTTATATACAGTATATTATATATATTTGTTAGTTGTGTACTTACATTACCACAAATGTTTCCACCAACTTTCACACCCAGAAAAATGTTTAATTTAATTTGTATAACCTTGGACTCTTAGTTGCTCTAAGTTCCAGGGAACTGCCAAACATAACGGAAATAAAGTTATAATATATTTAACAATACATTACTTTGTCAGTGAACATTTTTTCTGCTGGAGACACTATATTGGCAGGTTGTCATTGACGACAACAACAAAACCCATGATCCCACGCTTCTTCCCGGCGTCATCAAAGTACATGTTTCGCAATTGTTTTGATTGAGAGACCCCATAGCGGCCAAAAAATACATATTGTACGTTTAATGTCGGGAGCTGTATGCAGCTGACATTAGCTAAGGTCGATGTAACCTAACATTAGCTACACACACACAGCAGTTTGTCTACTTTACTCATCGATCAAATAAGACTACGGCGGGACAAAAATTTGCTTTGGAACAGGAGCATCGATAAGAGGACTTGTTAACGTCGAGGGCATACAATATCGATGGTTCTTGAAACTTAGAACCCAGAGCCGTATATAAAGATGGCTTTATACAGTATATGGCTCTGTTAGAACCGATTCTCGAGTGGAACCAGTTTTCAATCCCCATCCGAGGCAGGTTGCTAACATTAGCTAGCCAGCTTTGCTAACATTACTCTTACACAGCTTACCTTTCTTTGTGCTTCCTTTCTAAGTGACAATAAAAGTTTGACGTGGTCCCCACCATCTCTAAAATCGAAGCACTGCAGCATTTACAAGAAGCTGTATGCTTTCTTCTGGATGTTGTTTTACAAATATAGTCTTTATGATTTTTGTAGCCGAATTGTATTACTGAAGATTTTGCAGACATCTTCTCCCGCTCCCAGACAACCACAGCTCACTTGGGAGTGCGAGTGAAAGGGGGCGGGGTCGGAGATGGGTGACAGCGGTAACAAAAATACATAATTAGCAATGACCAATGAGTCACATTATTCCTTGGATTTGAATCAGTACGTTTTACATTCAATAAAAGCAAGGATGTTAACAAAAAAATTTGACATACTGGCAATTTAGTGATATTTCCACAGTTATGGTCTTGAGTGGTCTTGAAAAAAAGTACTGAGTCCTCAATGACCGAGACAAGACCGAGTACAAATGAGGTAAAAGCCAAAAAGTCCAGTCTCGAGTACTACAACACTTTTGTTGAGTTGCTCTGTGCATCAAAATAAGAGCTTTCATCATTAATGCTGCCTGGGTGTTGTGAGGCTCTGTGCATCAAAATAAGAGCTTTCATCATTAATGCTGCCTGGGTGTTGTGAGGCTCTGTGCATCAAAATGAACTTGTGAAATAAGACATTTACTGACTCTTTCCTGAGCACTTTCTAGAGCATTGCTGATGCAAAGTTCATTGAGAGAATTACGGTTTGTGTGTTGCCACTATTCGATTGGCAAATTTGCATTTGTATTACTTTTCAAGGTAGTGTTTTTGTAAAACATTAAAAGTTGTCTTTTAAGTTTTAGTTTGACGTACATATTACAGAGAATAATCAGTCTCAAGTTCACTATGTTTGTGTTCTACATATGTGGAATGGCCCATAAGTAAAAGGCCTTTACCAAAGTAGTACTGCCAGAAATACTGGTAATATTGAATTGGAGAGTTAGTTAATTATAGGGTTGTAACAACAGTAAAAAATAATATCATCCAATTTATCATAATGGCATTAAAATAAAACGGAAGGCCACCTTTTATACAGGTTTTTTGTTATATTTGGAAAAATAAGCAGTGGTAGACTTCGGATGAAAGGCTTCTGAGAACATCTTGATTTGTCTCCAATGCTATGCCATCACATTACTTTCTTCTTCACATTGAGTCTGCATCTGATCACGCCAAGACAATTTGTCCATCATAATATCAATCTAACCATTTTGATTGGTCCCAGAATATGATGGAAGCTTTGTTCTTTTGATTGATTAGAGATGATCCCTATGCTAATGAATTAGAGTTTTAACACTTTCTTTGTAGGACACTTGATTGTTATTGGATTGATAAGAGAGTGTGAGAATTCTCTTTTCAAATAACAGTTATTGGATTGTATTTAGAAGTACTAGTTTAACAATGAGACGTAACAGGTCGGATGTGTGAGGGAGATTTCTATTACTGGAAAACAGACTCCTCAGTACTGATTCTTAAGCATACAAACCATATTGGTACGTTTTTAGACCACCGCTCATCATCTGTGCGTCTGCTCATCTCACAGGAACAGCTGAATCTTTTAAGACAGTGTTTTTCAAAGTATGGGTCCCGACCCACCGGTGGGTCGAGGGAGATTAAAATTGGGTCTGCAAATATGTTTTCATAATTATTTTGTCATGGTTTTCTTTCATGATTAAAATGTTACAGTTGACAGTACACCTCCACAGCCACGTGGACTAAACTGAGCAGTTGTGTAGGTCAAGCGGGTCCTACAGTATGATTAACACATGAATCGCGAGAACATGGACAAATCGCGGAATTCAGACATTAACGTGCAATTCAATAAAATATAAAAAATCATAATCCTAACATTCCAATATATTCACATAAAGTTATAATTACCACTGCATTTCGCCTATTCTGAAAGTAATGTGAATTTGTAAGCGTAGTGTCCGTTGTATGAGGTGTGTGTGTGTCTCCCAACACGCTCCTCTCTCCCCTTCTACATTCCCTAAAAAGAGACAACACTGTTTCTTGGGAGTTTGTGCTTGACATTAGGTTACTTCAGTGAAAAATTTAACACAGAACTTCCACAGATGGAGTGAAATGTGCAAAGAAATATGAAATTGTATGTGCAGTATGCGTTTGTCTACAGAACATAGCCAGCATGTGCCTTTAACATATCGTTCCCATCTAACGCATGTCATAAAAGTATGTAGTCCATTCTAAATTGTCCAAAAACACAACGTTTGTTTTTCTCTGTTACACTCACTAATTCAAAGGCTTATGAAAATGATTAGGCTACTAATTAAAAAGGAAACAATGACAAATATCAATTTGTCTATGTATATAAATCGCTTAAAGTAATTACTGTAGTCTCGCTCATTAAATTTGCCAAAAATAAAACAGATTTTATAGGGCCCTATTAAGGCTTACCTACATCAGACAAAATAACCTGTATGTTGAAAACATGTTCACCCAATGCGCTGGTCGTTAGAAGTAATAAAAATGATTGGCATTTATTACAGTTTTCCAAAACTTTATTTGACATAGCTAGTTAAAACAGCACCATGGATATTTTTTTAATCTGAATGTGAGTAAATTAATATAAGTAATCTAATATGTGTGGGAAACCACCTCATCTTGGTTATTTTGGTATGAGAATACTGTCAATATTGAGAAAATTTATGTTGTATTATTATTCTGGTGACAAATAGAACTAATGTATTATGTTAATACCCCTACATACAAATACAAATGATAGGAAAACTGTATATTTGCAAACTCCTATTTTCATGACATTTGGGTCACGATGGTTTGTCATTTTGAAAATGTAGGTCGCCGGAAAAAAGTTTGAAAAACACTGTTTTAAGAGATCAACACTCACTCTGTTTTACACATTGTGTAATACACAAAATATTAGGGGTGGAACAGTACACAGAAGTCATGGTTCGGTTCATACTTCGGTGTAGACATCACGGTTCGGTACGAGTTTGGTACAATGGAGGGAAAAGCTAAACAAAAATGCAGAACGCAATTTTTTGTATTGTGCATGTCTCAAGCTGTACCATCTAGTGTCATACAGTTTCTCCCCTGAGCTAGTACATCTGGGTGATTGCGTCTGATATCCGTTAGCATGTTAATGTATTTCCAATCACATACCCAACAGCTACTGAACAACGCTGTTACACAGTCCTCATCTTATCCGCCACTCTATCGCCTGTACTAGTGTAACCGATATACAGTCTATGACTGTAACTGACTGGGAAACTGAAGTTTTCCCAAACTTGCGATCTTAGAGGTCGGCGGGTCCTCTAACTCTTGTAAGTCGCCACCAATACTCGTCCTTAGTGCTGACTCACTCACCGGACCGTCGATCTGACAAAAAACTGCATACATAGGTGGAGCTCGGCTACTTAGCTTCAGAGCTAAGGCGGGGCTACAGATTAGGTGTCCATAAACAACTTGCGTATCTAACGGTAGTTCCGCATTACATTAATTAATTTGCACGTGAGTTTAATTTATTTTTATACTGTGTATTCTCAGTTTAAATTCATGCACTGAACTGTGACGCCATACCGTTTCGGTTCAATACGAATACATGTACCGTTTCACCCCTACAAAATATTAGATTAAATTTAGTAATAAAATGTAAGAAGAGAGATGTATTTCTAGCTGTAGTTTACCAATTCTACCATAGGCCACGTTTAAAATCGTGAGGCACAATTTTTGGGAATTATGAAATTGTCAATGGCTGAACAATCTGTTTAAACAAGCAGAATTAGTGAGCTAATTTTTTCTTGCTGTGTGTAGGTTTTCCGTCAGTGAAGCCTGATAGTTTGACACTAACGATCTCCTCATTTTTTTCCACTTCCACAAATCCACCATACCACTTGATAGAGAATAACTCTTTATTGTTTCACTTCCATGGAAACAGTTTATTATAAAATATCAAGGTTATTGAATAACGTACAACAGTAAAACAAGAAATAAAGACGAAAAATATTGAAAGAAATAGGTCTAAAAACTGTGTGGCTCCATTCCATTTCTTAACGGACTCAGCTCGTGCTTACCGCCTTAAACCTTTGTCTGCGAATATCACAAAAAATAACTAGAGTTACTAGGAAGCAACACTAACAGTTTCCATTTCCAACAATTCCAATAAATACACTGTAATTATTATTGTTTACATTAACTATAAATGATAATTGCCCATCAGCCAAAAATTGATATTTGAGCCTTTATCATAAACTGCATTTAGGCTCCTACATTACCGGCCCCTAATTGTATCATTGTACTGAAACAATTACTCAAAACATTTGAACTAAAATTCAAGGAGCCTCCATGCTATGTTACTTAAAATTCAACTATCTAAAGAAACCTTCTTGCTCTACGCCCTGTCCAAAACAGGGACTTGCCTTCAAATTTAGTCCATCATTAGTTCTCATCTCAACTAAGGACTTAAATCTGATTCAAAACTGTTTATCAATTATTATCAGACTCTTGAAGGAAACAGCTTTGTTATTGGGCAACAAAGCTGGTTGGTTTTGGTCATGACTTTCACTTGACGGACAAAGCCTTTTTTGTCAGGAAAAGCCTCTACAATTCTTCCGAGTGCCATGAATTTCTGGGTGAGGAGTCACCCACAATTAGCACCACGTCCCAGACTCAAAAGTTTTTTTTCAGGCGTGGACCATCATTGACGTTCTTGTAGTTGCATGAGGTATTTTTTACACCAGCATTTCCAGAAGATGTATGCGAGGTACTGAACTTGCCTCCATCTGCGATTAGCATACTGGTCATCTTTGTTGAATACTCCTGGTGGCAACTCAGGCTTGACTTTGAGCAAGAGCAGACGGTTAGGTGTTAAAGCATCCAAATCATTGAGGTCTAAAGTTGCCCTTGTAATAGGCCTATAGACCTCAACAGTCCCGCCCATCCTCCGGTTCCGGAAGGAAATTTCCCATTCATTTCTCCCATAGACGTCTGGATAAATGCGTATTTAAAGAGTTTTAGACCATGCCTTAGGCTAACCAGCTACGACGTGACTCATAAGCATAGAACATATAATTTCGAGTGAAATAAAAATAAGGAAAAATCCACGAAAAGCGGAACACAGTCTTGTACCTTTTAGATTTGAGATTTTCCGTTCGTTTTTCACTCTATATATGGTATGCTTATGATTCACGTTGTAGCTGGTTAGCCTAAGGCATTGTCTAAAACTCTTTATATACAGATTTTTCCAGATGTCTATGGGAGAAATGAATGGGAAATTTACTTCCGGAACCGCAGGATGGGCGGGACTGTTGAGGTCTATTGTTTATGACTGCCTCGGCTTCACACAGCAAAGTATGGAGACTTTTTTCATCCATGGTTTGTTCCTTTACTGTGAAGTCCAGTATTTTCCTCACTGAGTAGATCAGCCGCTCCCACTATCCTATGTGGTGAGAACAAGCAGGAGAATTTAAATGCCATTGGAAACCCTTTCGTTGCAAATCTGCGGCTCTTATGGCGAGATGTAAAAATGACACCATATCTTTTTGCTTGTCCTCTTCCTCTTTTCACTGGGAATGGGCCGAAGTAGTCAACGCCAATACTTTTGAATGGAGGATCATCAGGGAGGACCCTACATTTTGGTAAATCTCCATGAGTTGCTTGCCTGCAGTGTTGTGTAATTTTTTACAAGCAAAGCACTTAGACAAGAACTTTCTGATTGCTCGATTTGCTCCAGGGATCCAAAACCTTTGGCACAGTTGAGCCAACATGTAATTCCTTCTGCTGTAACTTCATGAATGTGTCCAAGAACAAGTCTTGTGGTGTGTGAATCTTTTGGCAAGATGGCTTGATGCTTGGCTCAACCTTCCTCCAACTCTCATGACTCCATTTTGAAGTACTAGATTCAACTTACAGAGCGAGCTACTTTTCTTCACCCTTTGATGTTCTCTTAGCATTACCAAGTCTTCTTGGAATGTTTGTTTTTGAGAGTACTTTACAATTTCCTTTTTTGCTTTGGCCAAATCTTCACATGTTATGTGTGCTTTTTCTTCATTTGATGAGTTTGAATCCTTTCTCTTTGCTTTCAGTTCCATGAGCAAACCTTTAAATTTCAAAAACCAGGCTACAGCACATTTTAGGTTTGTCCAGGATGAGTAGTGTCTCATCAACTGGTCTGTTGGATCTTTTGGGTTCTTGCGACATTGACTTCTGAGTTGTCGATGTCCACCATTCCAGGATCTGGATTTTTGGGCCACTGTTCTTGTGCTCTGAGCAAGAAACCTGGTCCTGAAAACCAGCTTTCGCCTTTCAAAAATGCTTCGACAGTCTTTCCTCTTGAAACATCATCAGCGGGATTCAGAGTGTTATGGACGTATCTCCATTGTGAAGCCTATGAGTGCTCCAGAATTGTTGAGATTCTATTAGCAACAAACGTCTTGAATCTTGTGCTTTCACTGTTTAAATACTTTAGCACCGCTGTGCTGTCTGTCCAAAAGACTGAGTCACAAAGTTCCAATTCAAGCTCTATTTTCTAAAGCTTGTCCATCTTGACTGCAACAGTAGCCTCAGTCAGTTCCATTCTCGGTATGGTTGGAGACTTCAAGGGCGCAACTCTTGCCTTTGCCATCATTAGAGTAGACTGAGCTTCACCAGTGGCTGTGCGCAGCAGTATGTAACTTGTTGTTCCATAGGCATCTTCACTTGCGTCGGCAAAGGGATGTAGCTGTGCGAAGACTAGTACACCGAACTGCCTTGTTTCGATGCATCTGTCAACTCCAAAATTCTGAAGATGTTGCAGACCTGAGATTCACTTTTTCCAGCTCTTAACGATGTTGTCTGGAAGGTCTTCATCCCAGCTATACTTCAGTCGGCATAACTCCTTGAAGCATTCTTTTGCCAGGTAACACTACTGGAGCGAGAAAGCCTAATGGGTCAAAGATGGAACTGACAAGTGCAAGCATGCCTCTCCTAGTGTGTGGTTGATCTTTAAAGTTGGTCTTGAACTTGAACTGATCTGATTCAGCGCACCACTGGACTCCCAAAGCTCTTTCCATCTGTAAGCTACCTTCATCCAAAACCCAATCTTTAAACCCCTTTGTTCTTTCCTCTTCAGGAATTGAATTGAGCAACTTCCGGCTGTTGCTTGACCATTTTGTTAGTCGAAATCCACCCTTTGCGAGCATGCTCCTCAAGTTGGTGCAAAGACATCGCTGTGTCTTCATCAGATGTTGACTTAAGACAGTCATCTACATAAAAATTTGTCTTCACTGTTTTGGCAGCTTCTTCACCAAATTCTTTCTCAAAATCTGTTGCACATTTCTGAAGTGCAAAAGTTGCAATACTTGGTGATGATGTGGACCAACATCTTGTGCTCAACAAGCTTATTCTTGTAATTTCCATCAGGCCACCAGAGAAACCTGAATAGATCTGTGTCTTCATTGCTGAATTTGACCTGGTGGAACATGTCCTCTACGTCGGCCATAACAGCAATGGTTTCCTGTCGGAACCTAGTGAGGACCCCCACTAGCGAGCTTGTTAGATCCGGTCCCTGTAGGAGCTGTTGGTTCAATGATGTTCCTTGAATGCTAGCTGCACAATCAAACACACAGTTTTTGTTTGACTGGATGTCTGACTTCGTGGTGAGGCAGATACCATGTTCGCCCCTCAGTTGGCTTGCATTCAACACCTTCAAGCTTCACTGCTTAGCCTTAAGGATGTCATCCATGAATGCAACATATTCTGTGTAAAACTTGACATCTTTAGAGAATCTTTTACGTAAGTTCAGTGCATGTTGCTCTGCAACTGATCTATTGTTTGGCTCAGGATGACTTGTTCTTTACTGAAAGACAAATACTGTAATGACCATCTTGAAGATTTGAGGATTGAGTCACATGTTTATAAACTTGTAATCATCCTTGGACATTTCAAGGTCCTCGTTTTGTCCAGCATCAGGAAAGTCTTGCTTAAACTGCAGTTGCCAGAGATCTTCTAACCTGGCTACTGAGATTCGATTTGCAGTAACTTCTGTCAATGTGTTTGCCTCCACTATATCGCTTCCAACTTTAAGTGGTCCGTTTACTGTCCAACCTAATATTGTTCTCACGGCATAGGGTCCATTGTCCACGCTGCTTACCACTTGTAGTGGTTCCATAGCCTTAGGAACATTTGCTTTTATGATTAATCCAACCTCTGCTTGGATAGTGGGAAGTTTTACCTCCTTTAGATGAGGCCAACTGTTAACATCCCCTTGGCTGGGAATATTATCCTTGGTTACAGGGATGCTTTTCTGTGAAAACGCTTCTGGCAGTTTAAATAAACTGGTTGCTGTCCATGCTACTGATTTCCAGTCCTGTCACAATACAAGTGTTTAAGATGGATATGTTTCCCATTGTTCGCAACAAGATGCTTGTATTGCGTCCTTTCATGCCAAGTTGGTTTATAAACTTGTAGCAAAAGTAGCTGAGCTTCCTGGATCCAAAAATGCATACGTTGTCACTGCCTTAGTTCCCTTTTGAGCCTTGATATGCACTGGAATGATTGAAAGTGCACAATCTTGTTTTCCGGCCCCAGTGACACCAAAAGTATCCTGAAATTGTACAAGGGCACTTGATACAGCTTGTTGTTCACACCCATCCTTTGTTGTTTCTTCATGTGTGTTTTTACCGTTCATATGAAGCAGTGTTTGATGCAGTCGAGAACAATTTTGACATTTAGCTTTTCTTTGCAGCTGCTACTCATGTGACCGTGTTTCAAACATACAAAACACAGACCTTTGCTTTTCAGGAAATCAATCTTTTCTTTGTGGCTTGCTCCTGAGTTTTCTGCACACTATGAGGCTGTGTTGTTCACCTTTGCAATAAACACATGGCTTGCAGTTTGACTCTACTATGACATTGTGTTTTTGGTGCTGTCTGTTTGACATTTTCCATCTCAGCTTTGTTTTCAGTTCTGGGGGAAAGTATGGATGTTGTGAATACTTTTTTTGGTTTGAGTTTCTGCATATTGGGGTTTTGATATTTTTTGGGTTGAGTCTCTCGTGCTTGTGGTAATTTCTTTTAGGTTTCTGTAGATTGGGTGCAATATATATCGAACTTGTTTATTGAAAAAGGTGAACAACACAGCCTCATAGTGTGCAGAAAAGCACATATGCCTTTTCAGTATTGTAATGTAGTGCAACAGCAGAAGTTAATTTGTATCTATAGTTTACCTATACTAACATAGCCACGTTTTTTTATTTGAGTAAGTACGCGATGATGGTACTGCATGTATCAACTTTGTCTTTGAATCTCAGGGCTGTTGTGAGACCTGATTTTATTTTTCCAATAGGTATATTAACTCAGCAAAATAAGAAACATACTCGCACTTTCATATGCTCTCATTTTTCAACAAACTTAACATGAAAATGTTAGTATTAACATAAAAAGATTCAACAACTAAGATATAGACTGAACAAGTTCCACAGACATTTGACCAACAGAAATAGGATAATGTGTCCGTAAACAAAGGGGGTCCAAAAGTAACAGTGTCTCGTGTGGCCATCAGCTGCATTAAGTACTTCATCTCCTCCTCATGGACTACACCAGATTTAACAGTTCTTGCTGTGCAATGTTACCCCACTGTTCCACCAAGGCACCTGCAAGTTCCTGCACATTTCTGGGGGGAATGGCCCTAGCCCTCACCTTCCATTCCAACAGGTCCCAGCCATGCTCAATGGGATTGAGATCCAGGCTCTTCGCTGGCCATGGCAGAACACTGATATTTTCTACTTGCTGGAAGTCACGCACAGAACGAGCAGTATGGCTGGTGGCTTTGTCATGCTGGAGGGTCATGTCAGGATGAGCCTGCAGGAAGGGTACCACACGAGGGAGGAGGATGTCTTCCCTGTAACGCACAGCATTGCGGACAGTCTGAGTACTGATAGAGGGATTGTGCATTTCTGTTGGACAACTTGTGCAGTTGTTGTTGCCATCATGTAGCTATTCAGCATGTGTGATGTTCAGATGTACCGATCCTATGCAGTTGTTGTTACACGTAGTCTGTCACTGCGAGGACAATCAGCTGTCCTTCCTGAGCCAAAAAGACCAAACTATTCAGTTACCGATCATTGGATGTAAGCAGGCATTACAGTTATTTATGGTCAATAGAGTCAGGAAAACAACCAGTCTATGTGCAGATGTAAGACAGCCATTCAAAAATGTCTAGGAATTCACATTAAGAGCTGTTCAACATTAATGATGGCCCACGAGCCCAGAGCCAGTAAGAAATAACGTTGGGCCAGTAAACAAAGAGTCACTTGCCGACGACTTGGCCAGTACTCAAGTTTCCCATTTAAATTACAGTAATTATCCCGGATTAAAACATTTGCCTGTCATTGGCGCTCCTCCCGCTTCAATTTTGTCTTTATGTCGCGTTAAAGTATCTATCATATGCTGCTATTTCTCCTCCCTCTGTGTGTGGGTGGCAATGTCGGTGTTGTCTTTTTAAACCAATAATATTTGAAGGCTTGTCTGTTTTGACCAATCATAGATTAGTATGCATTTTAGAGAGGGACCCAAATTAATGTGATCCTTTTTACTGGAAATAAAAATGACAATGGAAACACATACTACATTACATATGGTGAGTAGACCTGTTGCATTTATTACATATTCACAGGACAACACAATGTTGTTTTCTTTCAAATTGCTGCATATATCGCCAATTGTAACCCACAGAATGAGTTTGGTAGGTTGGATGTCTCCCGTATGGGCGCAACACTTTTGACAGCTCTGGTGAATGTTATGCAGCTAATTTACAGACAGCAGTCTTATGCTTAAATTCATGACATACATTATTTTATTTATTTTATTATTTCTGTGCAATGATATATGATCAAAATGATGTTATGTCATGTAATTTAACTACCTTATCATACAAACACTTCCATCACTTGTTTATCCCATAAAATCGTCATAGACATAATAAAATAAAAGTTTTTAAAATCAAGTGTCCATGTACACTGTCCTACTTCAGGTAGTCCTTATTAGAACGTGCAGAACAGTGACACGTGAACCATGACAAGGTGCACGCAAAGTCTCTGACAACCACTCTGAAAGTCTGCCTGCTCCAAATGATTCAAGTGGCACAAAGCCAAATAGTAATCTATTGGTGACTGCCTGACACACTGTGAAGAGGAAGAAACCATTCAAACTGCTCTGTAGTATTATTTTGTTGTTGGGTTTCTGCAGTGTGTCTGGATCCATGTAAACACTAAGATAATAAATTTACGCTGTTATCTAAGGAAATGCACAATTATATTGCTTTTAAAATTCAGTTTGGGCCAGTTAAAATACATTCTTAAACACAGAAATCTCAAAATTACCCTATATTTCATTGGTTGTTTTTTAGTTATTTGTACATGATTAAGTGTATGGTAATATTACATTATTTAGTGTGTGCTATTTGTAAAACGCCATTTCTGGAAAAAGTTGGGATAGCATGGTAAATGCAAAAAACTGTTTTTTTGGAAGATTTGAAGACTCATTTCACCCTGTACTTAATTGAAAATCCCTCGTTAACACATTATTTGATGTTTTACTTTGTGAATTTAATTAATCTTTGACAATATACACTAATTTCAAAACGAATGACTGCAACATAATCCAAAAAATTGGGACAGTTCAATGTTTAACTGTGTAACATCAACTTTCTTTTAAAATAACACTTAGTAAGCTTTTGGGCACTGAAGACACCACTTGGTCCAGTTTAGCAAGCAGCATTTTCCCCCATTCATCTATTATGCATGTCTTCATCTGTGCAACTGTATGGGGCCTTTGTTGTCATTATCATAATGTGCCACACATAATCAATTGTAGACAGGGCAGGACTGCAAGCAGGCCATGCTAACACCTGCACTCTCTGCTTACGCAACCATGCGCTTGTAACACAGGCAGAATGGGGTTTGGTGTTGTCCTGCTGTAAAATGTAGGGATGTCCCTGGAAAAGACAACGTCTGGATGGTAGCCTACGTTGCTCAAATGTGTACCATCTTTCTGCATTAACACTACCCTCACAGATGTGCAAGTTACCAATGCCATGGGCACTGACACACTCCCATACCATGACAGTGGCTGGCTTTGGACCTGATGCTGATAACAGATTTTCCTCTTTGGCCCGAAGAACACGATTGCTGTTTCGTCCAAACACTAATTGAAATGTTGACTTGTTGGGCCACAATACAAGATTCCACAGTGCTATCTCAGACGAGAAGAGTCAAAGTACATTTACAACTCACTCCTCTTTGTTGTGCTTAGTATTTTCCATACTGCCCCTAACCTTTTGTATTTGGGGTTGTACATGATTCAGTGTATGCTATTTGGATATGATCCATTGCATGCTATTTGTCACACAGCCTTGGACTTTCCACATAGTGTCTTTTGGAACAAAAGACAACATGTTTATGTCGGAGAAAAAGGAAGTTACTTTTACTGGCTAATGACTAACCTTTTCCACAGGCACATTGCACTGTTGGATGTATGATATTTATTTAAACTTGGCTTTAGTGGGAACCACTTCATTTAATTTGGGCAAATCCCACAAGGTTTGGCCACCAGTGGAGGCAAGGTACATATGGAACACATGTATATATAAAAATGTGAACTGACTATTCAGCCGGTAAATTAAGATATAAGCCAAAGGCAAAAGTTTCTCCTTTCTATTTGTTATTTAAGGCCGTATTTGACAAGTCGGTTCACCATATACTAATGAAACAAAAGGCCTTCATTTTTACCTTTAAAATTGTATTAATCTACCCATTCATTGACAATAGCTAAGGTGTGGTAAAATGGGTTTTTCAGTGGTGGTTTAAGGCAGAAGTTTTTGCTTTAAATAAAAGAAATTGCTTATCAAAATCATTGGCACAAAGATTAAGAGCATTATAACAGGACAGATTACAGACAATCGCACCCACCGTTTACCCTCCCCTACCACCTCAAATAAAGGAACGATAAAACAGAACCAGGACACAGAAGGCTTTGCTTTAGAGGGGTGCGAGTGAGAAGTTGAAGAGCAAAAAAAAGAAGTCTGTGTCCTGAGACATGGATGACATGCATGCTGTTTTCCTAGCGTAAGGCTAATCTATCTCATTCATTTGAGTGAGTACATAGATTTGTGAGTAATGGTGTTAGGTTTAAATGAGGGCATTCCAGATAAAACAATGTTCCAAAAGTTTCTGTAGCCGGACAAGCCAATTGAGATTTTTGGAACCATGAGGTGAGCTGCAGCTGAAATAACTAATATTTACCAATCACAGATGATAACAATACATTAAAAAAGTAGCCTACTCATATCCTATCAGGGTCTTCTTGATCGAAAGATTTCTCATAAACTTTTATGTTTTTTCAAACATTTGGATAAATTTGAGCTCTGATAACAATGTAAAGGGGGGGCGCGAGCTAAAAAGTTTGGTAACTCCTGGTTTAAGGGGTATTATTTGTAATTAAGGTGTAAATTAATAGGTTTTGTCTACACAAAGGATATTTAAGGGTTAATCCATTAATTCATGAAAAAAATCCAATAAAACCTCCCCATAATCATTCATTTTTTTATTAAGGACCTCTTAATTCATATTAGGGATTTGGCATGATTTCAGGTGTAGTTTAAGGCAAAATTTGTCATTTTTTAAAGGTAAATTAATTCCAAAGTAAATCTGTTTCTTAATATAGTATTTACAAACATTACCATATATAATTTGTGTCATACAATGCAGTGCCTGCCAATGCATCAGAGAACATCCAAGAGTTTCTGTTGCTTCTTGTGTCAGTCTGCATTTGAAATAGAAAGTTCCAGAATTAGTGCCATCCCCCTAGCAAGTCACTTCCAGTGACATCAAATGTAGCCTAAGCCCTTGGCCTACTAGCTAGCAATTCACCTTAACTATATTTACTAATTCACAATATTCATACTTTACACGTGACGTCACAGCTACTGTCTGGTGGGCAAGAACATCATTTTCCTAGAATCAAAACCTAGAAAGTTAGGTGATGTCGCCAGCTTTACCATACGAAATTTGGTGTTTTAAGATGAAAACAACATGCCAGGTGGTAGTAGTAGTGGTAGTAGTAGTGGTAGTGGTAGTGGTGGTAGTGGTGGTAGTAGTGGTAGTAGTGGTAGTAGTGGTAGTAGTGGTAGTAGTGGTAGTAGTGGTAGTAGTAGCAGCAGCGGTAGTAGTAGCAGCAGCGGTAGTAGTAGCAGCAGCGGTAGTAGCAGCAGCA
>JACXGM010003977.1:0-39625 GCA_016801145.1 Umbra pygmaea | reverse complement strand
AGGCAACTGAAAAGAACGTACTGTAGCAATGAAATCACCATATAGACTAATTTAAATGAACTTTGTAAAATATATATTATTGAAAAATATATTAAATAAAAAAATATATTAAAGAAGTACAAAAATACATTTCTGATTCTGATTATCTTTGGGCCTGCAGAGAAGGCCTTGCAGGCCCTGACGGCCCACCACTGATTAAGAAGTGGAAACCATAATGCACCACCAACACCTTGCCTAGATTGGGCCGTCCTTACAAACTGGATGACCGAACCAGGAAGACATTGATCAGGGGAGCTACCAAGAGCCCAATAACAACTTTAAAGGACTTACAAGTCCTTATGGCTGTGATTGGTCTGTCTGTGCATGTGACAACAATCTCACAAGCTCTACACAAAGCTGGCCTGCACTGTATGGCTGGGTGAGAAGAAGCCTCTTCTGAAAAAGGGCCACATGGAGTGTCATTTGCGCTTTGCAAAAGACACGTGAACGATTCTAATCTGCAAATGGTTTTATGATCAGATGAGACAAAGATTGAGCTATTTGGAGAAAACGAAACACAGCACACAACCCAAAACACACCATACCTACTGTGAAGCATGTTGGTGGCAACATTATGTTGTGGGGGTGTTTCTCTTCAGTGGGGACTGGGCAATTGGTCAGGGTTGAGGGGATAATAGATTCTGCCAAGTACACCCAAATCCTTGAGGAAAACCTGCAGCCCCCTGCTAGACAGCTGAAGATGGGCAGGTGCTTCAACTTCCAGCATGACACCGACCATCAACACACCATCTAAAAACCCTGTGTGTCCTGGATATATTAAAATGGGATTTTGTAAAAACGTGTTTTAATGAATGATTGCCTGTTTCCAAGCATTGCCTTCTTGTATCTGTATCATCAAAACACAGGTAGGCCTATATTCATTGCCCCTCCTCTACCCCCTCACCCCTCTGTCCGCGGTGTTCCATTGAAAGACCCAAACAGGAATGTTTCTAATTCCATTGACATTCAAATAAAGCTGGCAAACGGTTTGAAGGAAACGATTGCATCTCATGCAGTGTTCATTTGTGTTATTCCATCTATACATTTTCGGACTTGACAGCGTGTCTTCTTCGCTCAAAACAGATTAATTATATGAATAAACAAATAAACAACTGTAAATTCCAATACAAAATCACAAACAACCCATTTTCTTTATTACTATTGGGCGACTAACTTTCAGAATTTCCTCCTCTCGCTACACAGGTAATCCTGTAGCACAGTCCACTTTAAAGATCTGGTACCAGCACAATTTTAAATTCTCCTCCACATCCACTATGTTTTTTTTTGGACAAAAAATACATTCCCCCCTCCATTATTGACAATGCCTTCCCTATCTGGGCAAGGAAAGGTATTAAGACCTTATGTGACTTTTATAACACTGGGGTTTTCTCTAGCTTCCGTGATCTGCCCTGTAAACACTCTGCTTCCATCTCATACTTTCCACTACCTCCAGATAAGACATTTGGCACTCTATTGACTCTTATTCGCAGACAGAAAGCAGAAATCTCTCAGGTATATTCATGTGTATGGGTTTTGTAAAACATTTCACCAACAAATTTAAATATCCCTAGGAGCAGGAAATGGGTGTTGAAATGAGTGCTCAAAAACATCCTGTTCCCATCTAGGAATTTAGAGTTCACTTCTCCAAATCCAGACTCTCTGAAATTGATCCTACTGTGATGCTGTGGCAGATGTCATACCTCCCACATGTCACTTTTATCTTTTTTCTCATGTGCTAAGTTGAGGCACTACTGGGACTCTATCTTCCAGGTCTCATCTGAAGTACTTCAAATTTACCTGCTCCCCTGTCCCTGATAGTAGTTTTTGGTGTTCTGGAGAACTTACTCTCATTTGACCTCAAACATGCAGAAACTGTAGCTTTCACTACACTATTGGCTTGACACAGAATTCTCCTTCACTGGAAGTTTTCCTCGCCACCCTCAGTCTCTCACTGGCTCAGAGACATTACGTACTGCCTGCGGCTGGAGAAGATGGATTATTCTTTTCAGGGCTCCACAAATACATTTTCTAACAGGTATCAACCATTTATTTCCTACAATGAAGGTATCCAGAGACTTCCTGAGTAGTCCCATTAGATGTTAGCCTGTTTTACTTTTCAAAATATGTGTTTATTTATACTTTTCCTTTTTACATGTCTGTGTTTTTGTTCTGTTCTGTTTGTGTGTGTGTGTTTTCTTTTATTTGCAATATGCTTTTAGTGTGGGTTGTGTGTGGTTGGGGGAATGCTGTGGGGGTGTGGGGCAGGTTTTGGTGGGGGTATGGGAGTGTTTGGTAAGTGTGATTTTCTGTTCAGTGGGGAAGGGTTATGGGTGTGGGAGGGATGCTCTGTTCAGTGGGTTGGGGGTGTATGGGAATGGGTTTAGATGTCAATAAATCATAATTATTCATTTTTTTAACACTTTAATCCCCATAACGGCCGTTAACGGACTTTTAATAAATGACTGTAGCGGCCGCTGACAGCCTTGATTTTGTAACGTTCATATTTGTACAACGAACCCAAAATGTATATTTAGCAAATAATGTATTATTGCATTCAAGTGGATGTTGTTATTACAAACCATAAAAATGATGTAATTAGATTTTTTTTAAGATTTCTTTATTTCATTATATGAGTAAGTGCACCAGAAATAGTTGGTCCAGCTCTAGCCAGTAGCTATTGGTTAAGATTGTCAGCCCACAGCATTTCACTTAAATAGAGGCCAGCGAGTAGCTAGCTATGTATGGGAATACAGATTTGAAAATGGACTTGCTCGTTGCAAGACGTTATAACTTCAAGATAACATAAGTAAACATTGCTTATACAGTATGTGCGGTATTCGTTGTCAATGTTTGAAACTTGTAATATAATATAATATAAGCAGATGAGCTTCGAGGTAAAAAATATTGCTGGCTCAGTATTGTCAAAAAACAAGTTGCAAAGTTTAGCTGTACAGCCATCTAAGTAGGAGTTTTTTTCAGATTACTTCCAAAATCATGGATATATGGAAACTTTCCCATCTACTTGCCATAGCAAATGCTCCAGTTTGTTGATTTGTCTACATTACCACAAAAGTGATGGTTTGGATATGGCAAAAGATATGCCTCATTACAAGCGCATCAGCTGGCAAGATTAAATTATTTATGATAAGTCTCAGTGTGAAAAGAGTTGCTATTTTTAGTTGCATTGCCAGCAAAATAGTTGCATGTTTTGAATTGTCTCTTATAATGTCGTACATCTGGAAATGGCCACAGATGTGTTCAATAGTGACTTATTTAGCCATCTAAATTTCATGACATGAGAAGAAATTTGAAATGTGAGTAGCCACTAGGGACGTCTAATAATTAGGCCTTAAAAAGAGTTACTTTAACAGACTTTCTAATACTTGTATACGGTACATATCATCATCATCAAAACAAATGGCATTCCAAATTTGACTCTTTAATTACCTTAAGATTGCTTGGATCAGTCAGTCATCCTTTAAAACTGTGGTGATGTGGGTGAACTGTAGTGTAAACATTGTCTACAAATGTTACCTCCATGGATTGACAGATTCAAGCTGTCATTCAAGCTCAAGGTGCAATACTTTGAAGTTGCACCATCTGCCACTTGAAAATGGGCTCCAGGGTAGTAGACCCAGGATGACCCCACTTCTAAGAGAGAAACACAAAAAAGATGGACTTGGGGGTCCGCGTGGCATAGTGGGCTGAGTTGTTGCATTGCAGAACAGTCGTTGGTCACGGGTTCGAGCCTGACCATGGGTTCTCTGACTTTGCACGAGGCAGTGCAAATTGGCATAGCGCTGCCCAGGATCTGGGTTAGATAAATCAGATTATCTATCCTGCCACATCGCGTAAGTATAGTCGGTGAACATAATCATCTCGTGCATGATCCGACTAAAGGCACCTATGTTTGATGAGCAGTGCGAAAATAATTGGCGGCTTGGACAACATGTGGTTGGATGAACCATGTGCATGCCCCTTGTCATCCCACAGATCTGTCCAAGGAGTTTTACGACCTAAAAAAAGAAACTTTTATCTTTCAAAGAAAATAGGTCATCCCTACAGCGAAACACAAAGTAGGCTCAGTGATGTTTTGGTGTTATTTTGCTGCCTCAAATCTGTGCAGAGAAGGATGAAATCAGAAGACCCTGAACACATTTTGGAGCAAAACTTACAGCGCAGTGTCAGAAACCTGTATCTCAGTCACATGTCATGGCTCGTCCAGCAGTATAATGGCCCAAACAAACAACATTAATGTATTTACCCTATGTCATAATTATTTCCCCTACAGTATGTTTACATACAGTTTCCATTGTGTGCGGATTCCAAGATCCTTTTAACTGCATCTCTAAAATTCTAAACTGCCCGAGCTGATGACATCCACACCGAGCAACGATGCTGAGGCTAGGGAAAATATTGTCAGTTTGGAGTAAACAAACACCAGCTGCTACCATGACAGTATGCAAACAAAGAAATTGCTTCTGGCCTGACTGATTACTATACTTAATTTCAAGCGTTTTCATGCTAGCTTTCAAATGAAATGCCTCTTTTGTGTTTGGGGAAATAGCATTTTCCATTAATGAAATAGGACAATGCTAATAATGCTAACTTCAGGCTGGGGTAGAAGTTAAGAATGGTTGACAGTGAATTTAAACATTCTAACACAACACAAAGTAAATTTCACCAAATAATCTAGATTGAATTATCCCTTTAAGAAAGATTGGTCTTGGAAAGACTTCCAAGCCTATTATATTTCCAAGGTGTTTGTGCATTTCAGAGCTACCCGAGTGAGTTGTGTATTACCCCAGGGACACTGCGTCCTCACACACAATGACCCTCATCATGGTTATTAGCACCAGCCAGTCATGTAGATACACACCATATTCCAGCATACTCCAAAGTCATTACAATTCCTCTCATATGGAAAGACAATCTCACTGAGTTTGCGGGAGGGGAAAAATATTTACCTTGTGGGTGACATGAGAAATGTATTCATAATACAATAATAATGCCTTGCAATGATCACTGACTATTATTCCTTCTTTATCGCATCTGGTAAAGGAACAATTTGAAGTCTATAAAATAAATTATGTTTTCTCTGCCTGCAACTAGCTGTTTCTTGTAATCGGCTTATGTGCAATTTACATAAACTTCAAAGTCCCAGTCAGCCTGATTACAATATTTAAAAGGAGAAGCAAATAAACACAGACTTAACAGCCCTTCCTGGACCATCAGTGGACGTGCTGCTCTGACTGCATCACCTCTGACTAGAGTACACCAAATCACAACCCGATTCTCTAGTACTCTAGTACTCTGACTGTGCCTTGCCTTCCAGAAATATTAGCACCGTAGAATAAATATGAACAACAAATGCTGTGAAATATCATTTTTGTTTGTCAGTTGATTAAGAAATAGTTTTATAAATAACTAGTGGCACAATTATTGTCACCACTAAAAAATGATATACAAATAATTGAAACACAGAAAGGAGAACGACTGTTACTTTAATCACAGCTGCAATCACAGCTGCAGAGATCACTTTAGATTTTAATTGCCAATTAATTGTTTATTTTTTTTAAGTCACATAGTTCCAAGAAACCAAATAGTCAGTGCCTAAATTGCAATTAAGAATGTAATTTTCACATTAATAACAATAACAAAATTAAAACAGAGAGTTTTGTTCCCATTGATGAATAAATGAACTTTTATGAAACTTTACTCCTTTGATGTTTATTTGGACATTTTATGACCTGGAAGTACTTTATTGTTGCCCACCAGACAAGGATAACAAATATAGAACCCCACATTCAGACTGAAGATGTTATCTGCCGAGGGCACTAGTATAACTTTTGGTAACACTTTACAACAAGGGTACAATAAAGCTGCAATATTGTCACAACGGTGGTGTGGAGTCAAATGTAGGAGACAGGATTGAGCACAGTACAGTTCCTTAAAATACTCCTTCGGTTTGACAAGACACAGAGGCATACTGGACGAACTAACTCCTATAGAACACAAAGTAATGAAGAGGCACATGCCTGGAAAGCACAGTCCATAGAACAGAGAATGCCCTAGCCTGACTTGACACAGTAGCTAGGCAAATAGTCTTTACAAAGTAAATTGAATTTAAATTGAATACAGGCAAAGTGCCTGGAGAGTAACTTTCGCTGACACAGTGTATCCACAGGGACATAGAGAAAAGAACGCACAAGACACACTGGAAGAAGGGAGATTATATACACATGAGGGCAATCAACACAAGACATGTGTGTAATAGGGAACGGTGATCTTTGAAGACCGGAGAAGACCCACACCGGCAGGGGGAGATCTACGGTACAGTCGTATGCAAATGTTTAGGCACCCCTGACAATTCGTTTGGATTAAGAGAAAATGTGCAATATGCATCAAAACGAAATTAGACACCCAATTATTCATAAATAAAAATCATGGAGATTGTCAGGGGTGCCTAAACATTTGGATAGGACTGTATGCAATGTTACATTCATTTTACCAGTCGGCCTGAATTTTAAATGTATTAAAAAAAGAAAATGTGTATATATATACATGTGTTTACTGAACACAAGATAAATACATGGACAATAACCCATTTTCGAAAATAATTTGTCCATAATGTGCATTTGTTGCCAGTTAGATATTGTGAAATGTCGATTTTACTATCTTACTATTGTCTGTATTTTGTATTATTATGTTGATGTTTTCAACCCCTGGACCCAATATTCTACTTCCTAACGTTTACTAGTCCTATTTTTTCTGAGTTTTCGAAAAAGTTACATAGTTCAGGTTTAATGCAGTAGTTATTATTTCCTAATAGTAATTATACATATTAACATGTTTGTCTTTGTTAATATTAACAAAGTCAATTATATATGTAAGTATTAAAATTAGTTGAAATAACATTTATATAGTATCCTTAGAAAGGGATTGTTTCTGTTAAGTAAACATTTTTAGATACAGTACATTAATTAAAATTGTGAATTCTACATATTACAGATTTTTTTTAATGCTTTTCTCATTCTCCTGGGTGAAATCTATTTGAAAACAGATTGGGAACTGATGATTGACTGCAATATATTCAACTTTGAGTTAATACCATACCTTATCAATGCTTGTGTGCAATTAATGTGCCGGTACTCAATTAATATTGAATATAATAACATTGAATAAAAGGACCGTAGATCACCCGCAAGCCAGATATGTTTACCGTAGATCACCCGCAAGCCAGATATGAACAACACAGCCAAAAGTCAGATATTGGTCAATTCTGTCAATAAGCACACAATTAGGAGGGGCACTTCCTAGAAACTACTCTAAAACAATGCTATTTCCCACTCTGGTGGATATACACTAACACATGGACTGAAACACAGTTCGAAGTGCAACTAGATCGTTGTAAAAAAAATAAGTGTTAAAGGTTCGGGTCTTGAAAACAAGACTCTGGTCTTGCACACCAATTTCTCTCTCTCTCTAATGTGCGTTAAGTATGGAGTTACCTTTAGCCTACTGTGTATCTACAGTGAAGGGGTGTGAGCATAAGTGAGTTTTCCAGATGTGCTCTGCTTGGGTTATGTTTCTTCTAACTAATGGGTGGACCACCAATGATCAGTCTCTCTTAACCTCTGGTTCCAACACTATTAAACCATGATCTCAGAAACCAAACAATTTGCATTAGCAAAACAGTAGAAGTAGTGTGTTATATTGATCCGAAGAGATGATCAATTTTCCACACCAGCAGAATTGAATTGACTATGTCAATCATTACAATACATTTACACAAATCATCGAATGGCCAACTGAGTTTGCAACACTAACAGAATTGTGTCTCATCAGATGTCTATATTCAATCATTATTATTCAACAATTATAAAAAAATGCTATATTTCAGCAGCAACAGGAATGCAGGGTTTGTTTAGCATGGATGAGGACTAAGATACAACACAAGGGGTATCTTGAAGAGTCATCATGGGAGAGGAGTAATCAGCCTGAGGCTAATGGATTATAGATTCAATTTATTTTCAGTGTAAAGCCACCTGACATGGTGGGCCACAGACGAAAATGACATCCCCTTTTAATTGACCATTGTGCTGATGTTCAATGGTGCATGTACACCAGCATTAAGGAGGTGTTCGCCTCAGTGCATGGAACTCTGTTATGTGCCTTTCTGCTATTTGTCTGTCCCTCTTTTTTTATCTCTCTCCCACACTGTCACTTGTCTTTCCACCTCAAAAGTATCTATCTTTCCTGCTCTAGCTTTCTCTCTTCTCCCACTTTTGCAACACATCCCCTTCGTCAAGTCTGTCTATATATGCTCCTTCTCACCCATCTCTCTCTCTCTCATTTCCCCTCTCTTGGTTCCTCTAGACTAGAAACAGCCATGTGGATTGGCAGAAAGCTAAATTGCTCTGTGTGGGCTTGGTCACGCCTCACCTCTCCTTGAGATAATGAAATGACAATTAATGGGAAAGCTGTTGCCACTCGCTCATTTGCTCACTCACTCGTACACTTGTAGAAGCAACATAGGAACAGTAGAAAATAGAAAACAGAATCAAACAGACAACACAGAAGCACTCAGAAGTTTTTGGGAAGTGAGTATATCTTCTCAGGTAGCTAAATGGAAGAGTGTTTTAAGTTTTGATCCTACACAACCAGGGTCAGACTAGGAATGAAAAACGGCCCGGTACTTTGAACCGGCTCACGAGTACTGTTCACAAAAACAAATGAACATACCATGCACTATACTAAACTATGATGCAGTGCTATCATTGGCTGCTAACAATTATTATTATTTTTTTCCAGAAACAGAGTATCTTAGAGACCTATCGGTTAGTAATATGCATATTAACTACCACAATTTCTTACTTTTATCATGTTCTCAATACACTTCCTGCCATATTGATGCACAAAACTGACTGGTTGCCAGTAATGCTTCTCAGGACTACTCATTTTGGTTAAGGTATAGTAGAGCCGATTTGATGACATTACTAAAGTAGACAGTAGGAAACAACGTGTATCTTTATTTTACAAAATAGCTTATCTTAGGCACAATGCCTTGCAAAGTGCCAGGATCAGGAGTAGACTGAGACAAAAATTAAACCCTGGCACTGTGGCCACTGCAGCCTCCCTTCCACCCAAGCGCTTTTGCTATTTACACAAAAAAGTCAAAATGATAATGATCATGTGAAATTCTCCCTGACCCTGCCCTTAAGCACATGTTGCCATGTGCTATTGTTTGAACACTGCTCGTTCAACATGAGTCATTAGTCAGTACATGTGCAGAAGGATTACACATTCGCCAACTACAATTCTGCGATAGAAATGGCAAGGCACTCTATACAGACTTCTCTACCCCCTTACCCCTGGCAGCACTGTACCAATTTGTGCCTCCCCGTGCTGTGGCTCCAGACAGAAAAAAAGCCATGACTACGGTCAAACCCTGGAATGTAGTTGACCATTATGCCACACAAAGCCCCACCGGAGCATGTCTAAGACCTAAATTTCTATTTTCCACTGACTGATAATGACTGGCTAAGGCTGGCCATAGATTTCTTTCCACTACCTTGAGATCTTTATTTGTCCCGTTTTATTCTCCAATCGACTCGATTGAAAACTGTTTGTAGTTCAGAAATGTTGGGATGACGTCACTGTGAGAATTTCTGGACACTTACGGTGGCTGAGTTTGGAATAACCAAACGCGCTGAGGTGTTTTGATTGCTTTTCGTGTCGGAAACATGACCAGCATAATGTTTTTGAGCTGATTAGGGGTACAGCGTGTTTGTTTAAGCTTTTATACAAAATGCCTTATCTTTCATTTAGTCCTTATAATTACTTATTTAGTTAAAAGGGAAAAATAAGTGGAAAAATTAAATCTCTAGCTAAGGATGATAAAAGTAGATATGACAATGAAAGGTTCAGAATTTATATTTTACTACTCATTAAGTACAAAATAGGAAAAAAAAACAGAAAGAAATCTCAGCACACTCAAGATCAATGCAATAGATTTTATAGATTAAGCTCTCAGTCAGTTGACCATAATCAGAAAATAATGAACAAACTATGCTATGTGAACTGTGACTTGGAATCATCAATGGCATTCATGTCATTCATGCAGATCAATGAGCAAGTCTTACAGATGGCAATGCGAAAACACAAATTGCTTACAGTTCAGCTCGCGTAGCACAGAGTTTGTGGTTTGACTAATCAAGTCTGTTTCCGAAAATGACGGCTGCCTTGTAATGTCTTTTAAACTATATTTCTAATAAACTGTCTGTACACTTACAATTAAATTCCTTAATTTCTCCAGCTGCTGAAAGAACATAACATCACTGAGCCATTGGGAAACTGAGGCGGGCTGGGAAAACTTCCATTGAGTCGAGCCAATAGTGTTGTGAAAGCAAAATGCTCCGGTTAGCATGTAGGGACTCTCAATATGCTACCCTGGAAGTGTGGTGCTATTTTAAGCCTTGTCAGTGGTCTATAATAGCAATTTATTTTTACTTAATTTGTGCCCTCACAAATAGCGTTATAAGGTAATTATCAGTTCGCACTAAAACTGGGCACATTCGATTAGCATGAAAACATATACCAGAGAACGGTTGACTCAGTAGCAATGTGTTATTAACCCCTAGGTTCATTTTGCACCAGAGTTGTTCTTTAAGGTTTAGGAGAAGGCTACAAAAGCTATTGCAGAGATGTAAGCTGTCAGTGTCCACTGTGAGGAACATAGTGAGGCAATGGAAGACCACAGTCACAGTTCTTGTTAACGCCAGAAGTGGCAGGCCAAGTAAAATATTGGAGAGGCAAAGGTAAAGGATGGTGAGAATGGTCAAAAACAGCCCACAGACCACCTCCAAAGAACTATAACATCATCTTGCTGCAGATGGTGTCACTGTGTATCGTTCAACAATTCAGTGCACTTTGCACAAGGAGAAGCTGTATGGGAGAGTGATGTGGAAGAAGCCTTTTCTGCACCCACGCCACAGACAAAGTAGCTTTAGGTATGCAAATGGACATTTGGACAAGCCAGCTTCATTTTGGAAGAAGCTGCTGAGGACTGATAAATCAAAGATGGAGTTATTTGGTCATAACAAGGGGCATTACGCATGGCAGCACAAGAACACAGCACTCCAAGACAAACACTTGCTACCCACAGTAAAATCTGGTGGAGGTTCCATCATGCTGTGGGGCTGTGTGGCCAGTGCCGGTACTTGGAATCTTTTTAAAGTTGAGGGTTACATGGATTCCACTCAATATCTGCAGATACTTGAGAATAATGTTGAGGAATCAGTCAAAAAGTTGAAGTTACGCCAGGGCTGGATATTTCAACAAGACAACAACCCAGAACACTGCTCAAAATCTACTCAGGCTTTTAGTGCAGAGGAACAAGTACAATGTTCTGGAATGGCCATCCCAGTCCCCAGACCTGAATATCAGATGTTTTTCAAGGAGAAATGGTCCAAAATACCTTCATCCAGAATCCAGACATTCATTACAGACTATAGGAAGCGTCTAGAGGCTGTTATTTCTGCTAAAGGCGGCTCTACTAAATATTGATGTGATATTTCTGTTGGGGTGCCCAAATGTTTGCACCTGTCTAATTTCGTTTTGATGCACATAGCACATTTTCTGTTCATCCAATAAACCTAATTTCACTACTGATATATTACTGTGTCCTTCAGTTATTTGATAGATCAAAATAACATTGCTGTTCCAATACACCCATCTATTTGTAAACGAAAATCATGGAAATTGTTAGGGGTGCCTACACTTTTGCATACAACTGTAAATTATTAACATGATACAGACTAGCTTTATTTTAAGATTAGTTAAGGATTCAGAAAAATATTTTGGTGAGTGAAGCATTTAAAATGTGTCTATAAATGTCAGAAAACATGGTGTGTGTCAGTATGGAACAGGTGCTATGTTTTAGATATTTTATTTTAACATGTATACTTGCTGATTTGTGGATTTAATTAAATATTTTAAGTGTTTTTATGTGAGTGTGTGTGTGTGAGGTTGGCATTGCTAATGAAAAAAAAAACGATTATTCTGTTCTAAATGATCCATTGTGTGGTAGTGCCTTTGTGTCTGACTCTTTTAAACAATCCAGTGTATGATGATGACCTTTGAATAGCCTTTAAACTCATCTCATGATTCCAACTCACCGACTCATCTCAGTACTGAGAGAATAGGCTACAGGCAATTTGAGGGAAAAAAGGTGGACAGGAGAGGAATGGATTCATCCTGTTTTCTATCCATAATTAGGGTACTTAACATTTAGCGTACTAAATAATTTTAATCATCATAGAACAGAATATTTAAACAAATGGCACTGCAGTAACCTAAAGAGGTTTTAGGTGGCACAGAGTAAATGAGCAAGAACATATGTAAAACCGGTTTGTTGGACATTAAGGGAAGGTATTCTGAGGTGGGCACATTAGGAAATATCTCAGTTGATCTTCAATGTCACTTACTTTGCAGTGCACAGGAGGTAATAGTATTATCAGTAGATATGAATAGCTGCAACTTTTTTACTTTGTTTATTGACAAATTCTTTCCCCCATTTTCTCCCCTGCCAATTGTTCTTTTCTAATTTTTCCCCACTAACCCTGCTACATGGGCAGCTCCACAACCCCGCCTTGACAGGTGCAGGATGGTGAATGATGCTCACATCCAACCACATGAGCTGAGCAAGCTGATTTTTGCACTGCTCATCCAACATGGAAGCCTTTAGTCAATTCACATATAGGATGATTACACTCACCAACAGGGTTGGGTAGATAGGATACTTTTTAAATGTAATCCATTACAGTTACTAGTGGCTACTAGGACTGTGGTAGTGTACGATAAGAAAAAAAAGGATATAAGGGGTCCAATAATGGCAGTTGACAATATAATGTACAATATTATGAACACACAATTATAAAGCAGAGCTTTATAATTCCACCAAAAATTACAGTTTGGGAACAATGAACCAATTATGTTGTTCACTTATTGTGGCCACTGGCCACTAGATGGTGGAGATATAATATAAAACCATTTTATTTTTACAGCTTTTTATTAAAGGAACACTGCAAACCCATAAACAGCTCAAAATCATTGTGCCGGTCATGTTTCCGACATGCTAGGCACTAAAAACACCTCAGCGCGTTCGACAATTCCCAACTTGGCCACCGTAAGTGTGCAGAAATTCCTACAGCGACGTCAACAACATATTTTTAAAATACAGTTAGATTATGGGGAGGTGTTTTGAAAATGTTGGGGTGACGTCACTGTATGAATTTGTGGAAACTTATGGTGGCTGAGTTTGGAATTACCGAACGTGTTGAGGTGTTCATTGCCTGTCGTGTCGGGAAACATGACCAGCACAACAATTTTGAGGTGTCTGGAGTGTTTCTTTAAGCATTTATACAGAATGCTTTACATTTCATTTAGTCCCTATAATTACTTATTTAGTTAAAAGGGAAAAATAAGTGGAACATTTTAATTTCTAGCTAAGGATGATAAAAAGTGGATATGACAATGAACTTTTCAGAATTTATATCTTACTATTCATTAAGTACAAAATAGGGAAAAAACTGGAAAAAAATCTCTGCACACTCAAGATTATGCAAACAATTTTATTGATTATGCTTTGAGTCGGTTGGCCATCATCAGAAAATAATAAACATGATCATTCATTATTGTTTGATGATGGTCAACTGACCAAAAGCTTAATTTATAAAAAATGATGGATTTATCTTGAGTGTTTGGAGATTTCCTTCTTTTTTTTGTACTTATTACATTGGTCTCCTGCACCTCAACATATAGTGGCAGGTGTGCAACATTTTACTATTCATTACTAATATCCATTCAAGTGCCATATGAACTTAAGTAACCACATAACATCCATTTAACATCTTATTTGAGGTAAACCTAAATGTAAATAATTGTTTGCTCATTAGCTGATAACACATTAAATTCTAATTGCATTCTCAGAATAAAGGTGTCAGCTAAAATGACAAGGCATAATGTAAATGTAATGAGCCTTAGAGGACATCCAAATTAAATGTAGCCTATAGCTATTTGACAAATGAAACATTCACCTCAGATCACATAACAAACACTGTAACAAATATGTCTTTGTATCTGAACATAGATATGCAACAAAGCATGCCAAAACACTGGTTGGGCTCATAAAACAAATGTAATGTGCAGTGCATTTACCCAATTTGCAAACCAAATAATATAAAAAATAGACTTCAATTTAGGTGACTGTGTGCAATAGTCACATGTGCAGTCATGAACAAAAAACTAAATCAGATTATGTAAATTCTGAAAGACAAAATCTGCCTAATCAGATGACTGAATTCAGAACTTACTGTTGTACCTCAGCAAAATAGCTTACTCTAGATGAGCATCAGTCATTCTGCTTCACTGAGGGGTAAATAGGGTTCCACCATAGCTGAAAAGCTGTTTAACTGGAGCATAGTGTTTTACTGAAGAGTTTGCGGACTGTGGGAAAGGACTTCAATGAGTCCAATGACTTGTTTTTGTATTCGAGGTACTGCCTCAACTCATTCTCTTGACTGCCACTGGCCCTTTTTGTAAGTTTAAATACAAAGATGTTGTCATCAGACTCCTCCAACTCATTTCAGACGCTTCCTAAACAAACAACTTTTTTCTACTTTTTTGCTTTCTGAGTGTTTAGCCAACATAATCTCACAGAATGCCGTGAAATGAACACGGAATCTGCAAAAATTCTGTGATGGGCCATTGGAAGTTCAAGTTCAATACTTTATTGCCATGTCAACACGAAGTTGATTGGAATTCGTCTTGGTGCCAATCAGGTTAGAAAAGGCAGTACATACACAGTAACACACAATACACAAGGACAGTCACAACACACAAGGACAGTCAGAAATTATATTTGTATTTATCAAGCTTCTCAAAGTGCCCTTTTAGTCTTAAGTGCTAAGAATTGACAAAATGTACTTCTACTCTCAGGGCGTTTTCACACCTAAAAGTCCGGACCAAGATCGGAACCAACGTTCGTGTTTAATTACATTGTACACATTTGATCCCGTTCTTTTTGGTTTCACACAGTGATTTTGCTAGCGCACTAAAGAACTTTCCATGACATATCTACGGCCTGTCAGCACCACATACGTGTTGCTTCTCCCTTTGATTGGTGAGTAGACGGGTGTGTGCTTGACGTTGGCGTGTTGTTTTGTCTTTTTCCGAATAAAAATGAGTGAACAAATGAATGAGCAAATCCTGATTGCGTTATAGTATTACTACCAGCAGCATCAACGTCAGCACCAACTGCAAGCGCAGGTCAAACTACAAGCGCAGAACTTGAGTGAAATGTATTTGAATGATTTCGTCTGACCAAATTGAAACGAAACATCTAATCTCCTCTCTCCACATACTTCCACGATTTATTTCTGCTTTTTCTAGCCTTTTTTAGTGAGTTTGTTGTTCTCTGGTTTGTAGTTGCCTAACTTCCTGTAATTGGTCCGAAAGTTCGAACCATCCAAAAAGGGTTTTAATACTGCAAACGAACCGACCCATGGTTCAGTTTGGTCCGGACCGAGACCACCTTTTTGATCGGACCAAAATGTGGGCTTTTGATCCGGACCAGTAGTCCGAGGCACCTTTCACACCTGCAATTTTGGTTCGGACCAAACTGAAAAGTTCGAAAGTCCGGACCATATGAGGTATGTGTGAAAACGCCCTCAAACTTAAGTGTAAAAGCAAGTTATCAAATTTCTCAAAGCTAAGAATCACTCTTACTCTCCCAGTTATTTAAGACCGCTCGAGAGGTCTCTCAAGTGGTTAAGAGTTGCCAGAGACGTGAGCAAATCTTTTAGGAGAGGAAGAATGATTTTTTTTAATTGTGTGACACTGCTCAATTATTAAAAATGGTATTGTTTGGACAGAGCAGGCATCATCTTCGTCAGCGACTGAGTGAGGAACATTATTTCACCAGTGACATTTATGCAGCAATTCATTTTCAGATGAATTGAAGGTGGTTATTATGCTTTGTTTGCAGCAACGCAATGCTGATGATTTGGCCCATCACAACCATCAATAAGCCGAATTGTAATGGAAACAATTATTGCACTTACAGCTCAATACATTGTCGAGCATTTCACTGACTTCCTAACAACACCCCGCATAATTCAACAGAAGCAAACACAATTCATGTTGTTCTGGGTACAACATTTTGGATATGGTACCCAAATGACCTGGGTCTACCCATGTCGCGCGATATTGAATGAAAGTGGCCCGAACCAGCTGTTTGAAAGACACTTTCTGCCGCCGGAGGTTACCCGCTCGTGGCTGCTCACCCCTTTCCATTTTCCACTGACCGAAACCCAAATTAACTACAATAGGTAGCCTTTTTGTAAGCTATTTATTCACAATTGTTTCATAGTTTATTAATAGAACACTAGATCATATTATAGGCGATATATAATATATCCCTTGAAAATTCTTTATTGTCAAATGTTTGTTGAATGTCAACTCCTCTTATGAATGTCACCATTTAATGTGAATTTATCTGAGAATATTCTTAAATAAGTACATCTATTCAATGATTGGATCTTGCCTATGTCGTCATCCAAAATCCTGTTTGCGGCACAGCAAAGTGTCGTGAATCAGCTCTAAGACTGACACTTAAGATGTAGGGTGAATCCCATTTCTCTGTCTTACACCTTCCCCTACCCCTTCGTCTTAACCCCAGCCCTTGTCCCTCGAAACCGGGTGGTAAGGGATAGGGATGAAAACATACCCCTATGAAATGAGACACCACTTGGTTACAGTTACATTATCATACATCGTCGCTAGCTGGCTGATACATCACCAGAGGCGACAAGTGTTGATCACAAACCTAAAGATATCAAACAAAATCCGCTGCTAATGTAGTTTAGTTAAAACTGTAGAAATGCATGGTGTCCATTCAAGGCTAGTCATTGAAATACGGGAATATTGTTCACATCAGCAATGTAACGAAACTAGCAATGTTTAAAAACGTTTCAATTAAGAACATGGTTGCAAATATATATCCACAGAACTGTGTAGAGCACAAAACAAGTCTGTCATAATTTTTAAGTAAATTATTTAAGCCGAAAATACATTTATTGGACTCTCCTGAAGATCTGGCTGCCATTGTTGCCGGTTGCGCAGTGTATTCTGGGTACCCCTTGGTTTCAAGTAAGCTCTCGAAAATGCTTGGTTCTAAGGGGTATCCACCCCTTCCCCTTAGCCCTACCCCTAGATCAAAATGAGAATTGGGATAGCCCTTACTCTCACATGAACGTGCAAAACTAAGGGGAAGGGATAAGGGGAAGGGGTAAGACAGAGAAATGGGATTCACCCTTAGTCCTACACTTCACTAAAAGTAGGACTGAGATGTTTGATAACTAACTTTTAAGCGCAGCTTTGAGCCAAGCATTTTCTTACTCTTAAGAACACTGCTAAGACTTGACTTAAGAGTAATTCTAAGAAGCTTGATAAATACGGGCCCAGAGCAACACCATGTCGCCATTCTCCGGCGCCATTCAAGTGATGCATTATACAGTGATGCATTATACAGTCATATGCAAAGGTTTAGGCACCCCTGACAATTTCCATGATTTTCATTTATAAGTAATTGGGTGTTTGGATCAGCAATTTCATTTTGATCTATCAAATAACTGAAGGACACAGTAATTACTTGGTATTGAAATGAGGTTCAAATGCAGGGATGTCTTTGGAAAAGGCGATTTCTTCAAAATGTGTACATATCTTTCTGCATTAATAGTGCCCTCACATACAGTCGTATGCAAAAGTTTAGGCACCCCTGACAACCCCTGAAAATCATGAAAATTGTCAGGGGTGCCTAAACATTTGCATACGACTGTACCATAGATTAACAACTCCCTTTCAACGGTCTGGATCTTCCCTGCCGGTGTGTGTCATCTCCGGTCTTCAAAGATCAAGGTTCCCTATTATGCACATGTCTTGTGTTGATTGCTCTCATGTGTATATAATCTCCCTTCTTCCAGTGTGTCTTGTGCGTTCTTGTCTCTGTGTCCATGTGGATACGCTGTGTCAGCGAAAGTTACTCTCCAGGCACTTCAAAAGTTACTCTCCAGGCACAAAACAAAATTAGACAGTTGCATAATTTTGGGCACCCTTGTCATTTTGTTGATTTGAATACCTGTAACTACCTAGCACTGATTGGAACACACAATTGGTTTGTTGAGCTCATTAAGTCTTGAACTTCATAGAAAGGTGCATCCAATCATGAGAAAAGGTATTTAAAGTGGCCAATTGCAAGTTGTTGTTCTCTTTGACTCTCCTTTGACTCTCTCTTTGAGTGGCAACATGGGGGCCTCAAAACAACTCTCAAATAACCTGAAAACAAAGGTTGTTCGAAATTATGCTTTTAAAAGACCACAGGCATAGTTCTTGTTAGGGCCAGAAGTGGCAGGAAAAGTAAAATATGAGAGAAGCAAAAGCGAAGGATGGTAATAACAGAAATATATAACATTAGTTGAATTGTTATTTCGAAAGCATGATGAAGCCAGACAAATACGAGAGCGACGCGCAGGCAGAAATCACGGGTAAACATTAATGTGGAAGGCTCTAATGACGGAATAATGCTTTTCAAAGCGACGCTGAAGTTGCCTGTATTCTGCTGGACGGGTAAGGTATTCCAACTTTAGCAATGCAAATGAAAACTGCTGTTTGACAATGTTAGCATTAGCTAGCAGCTAGCCATAGACACAGTGAGAAGTGATTTTTCCCTTGTCAGTTGTGTAAAATATATTGTTGGATTGTTGCGTGTAACTTAGTTATTCTCCATCGCTGTGTTATGGCTTTGCTATGTGGGGATAAATGTGCTGGTTACATTTGTGAGACATTTAGCTGATGAGTACTATTTTAAATAGTCCTTGTCATCAGTGGTGCATGACCTAGTCCAAGTCATCAGTGCATGAGTCCAAGTCAAGTCACAAGTCCAGAGAATAGCAACTCGGGTCCGACTCAAGTCAGAGTGCAGGGCTCGAGTACTCCATCACTGGTGCAGTGAGCCAGCTGTGTTGTGGTAAAGTTTGGTCAAATAAGTTCAAGTCCTACCCATCTGACTATCTTTATCAGGAAGAATGACAACACCCAAAAAAATTAAACCATACGGACATGTCCACACTGGAGATGGAGTGCAATGACATCTCAGTTTCCATGGTATAATATGTTTATTTGAGCGTGGGAAGTGCAATTGAGGCAATCTCTATGTTAAAGTACACCTGGGTCTCATTCACCAGCTGATCCCTTTCTCTCTGTTATGTGACTAGTCAACCATAGCACATGTCCCAAAAATAAACAACAGATATAAGATCTGATATTGTGAAAGCAATTTGGCAAATTCCATATTGATTTAAAACTACCATATTGAACTTGTGGTAACAAGTCACTGTTTACAGGGGTTGTTTCTGAGCAGGCCCAAGTTCTGACACAGGGGTGGGCCAGATGCGGCCCGCCGGGTCACCCGCGAGGTGTTTTTACCCTCCACAGTCTCCCGACGCTCTAGATCAGCTGAAGAGATTTAGTGTTGGCTCATCCATTTGGGTTTATCAGAGCCGGAGCAATCGCTCCTTGAAGTCGGTCATGTTTTTTTTGATTTTGCCTTTTTTACTAAACACATTACAGACAGGAAGTAGGATGTGAAAATGACAAAATAGCATCTCTGCAAAGTTGGGTACTTTTCACTGACTATATTTTGGTAAACTAAAAACATTACAGTCAAACAAGGAAATGGTGTTACAAAACAAAACATTTATTTTCTGTAGGATATGCACTTAACTGTGTAGGGGGCGGGGTTAATTTAATGAAAAACATTTCCTATTTTTCATGCATCGCTATAAAATGTGGCCCTTCATTTGGTTTCAAAAGCTCAATATGGCCCTCAAGCAAAAATAATTGCCCACCCCTGTTCTGACAGATTAAACAACACTTTAATGAAAATAAAATAACATAACACACCCAACCTGTTATACACAACCAGCTGTTATACACACCCAACTTGGTATACACACCCAAATATTGCATGCACTTAACTTGTTACACACCTTACTTGTTACAAAGAACCAACTTGTTATAGTGAAAAAGATAATGAATATACATTGCTTCTATTCACAACATGTAACAGTTGTATAAAAATAATCCTAAATGATGAGCCTGGTACACAATGCCAAAACCATTAAAACCATTATAATCAATGTATACCACTAACCCTAACCCTTACCATAATGTGTGGCTCCCTAAACAGAATCCTCAACCAAATAGGCATCCTCTTGTAACAGCAAAATCAAGTCACGACGACTGTCATCTATTGCAATAGAACCCATGAATTGACAACCTCAGAAGACCTAAATCTGCCACAGTACATCATCCAACAATATATAACCACACCCAACTTTCTTACGACCATCACATTGAATCCAAACCCCAATCGTCCATCAGACTTCCTTGATCCATTGTCCCCATCTGTACTTTACCGTATGCTAACACCTTCCCTACAGAAAAATTGCAAACCCATCACCACAACATCATGACTATGTTCAACTGAACAAACATACCTCGCCATCCACCTGAACACTTTAGAATTGACAACTATAATATACACCAAAGAGAAACAAGGTTTTAACTCAACATATCAATACCCAGCTTGAACCCTGTCAACATCATCTCACAGAATTCCGAGAAATGAACATGGACCCTTAACTTCAAAATCCATGGGAGTTTCACGGAATTGCTGAAAATTCTGTGATAGGCCCATGGAAGTGATGCCTATGTAAGTTAATGACAGCCAGCATCCGTAGTCCACACACGGATTCCTTGTTCCAACACCTGCGCTCCCTCTAGATGATTATGTAGCATGTAAATAGTCTAGATTTTGCAGGTTTGTAGGTTGGGGGTGGTGGATGGGCCTATAAACATGCAACTCACATCCCAGAGATTGCGAGTTCAAATCCAGGTGGAATCTTTGCATGTATGTTTTCTATTCCAGCCTGATGCAGACATGTTGCACATGTGCTTTTTTATCATTTTTTTCATCACTGCCACCACGTTTCCAAACAATAAATTACAATGCAATACATAGTACATGGAGTTAACAGCACGTTTTCTGAGTGGTTAAGGTAAGGGTAGGGGTTTGGGTAAGGCTTAGATCAAGTTAACAGCAAGGTCTCACAAAACGTTCAGCGATTCTGTGAAACTCCAATGGATTTTGAAGTTAAGGGTCTGTGTTCATTTCACGGAATCCTGTGAGATCAGTCTGAACCATGTATACAGTCATGGTCAAAATTTTTGAGAATATCACAAGTATTGGTTTCCACAAAGTTTGCTGCTTCAGTGTTGATGATGACAATTTGCAAATACTCCAGTGTCATAAAGAGTGACAATTAAAATGAACTTAACACCCCCCCAACAATAAATTCCACTGTATCACTCACAATTTTGCCTAAGAACACGGCTATGAATAAAGAACCTCACATCCTCAGAGAGCAATTTCCCCCAATCATCCATGAATAGTTTGGTGTTGACCAATTCCTTTTCTAGTATGATGAAGCACCTTGACATAAGGCAAAAGTGATAACTAAGTGGGTCGGTGAACAAAACCAAACAAGCTCAAAATAGGAGAAACACACACCTTAGTAGGCGAGGTGCTGCCTGTTGGATATGTTAATGCAAATTAATGAAAGAAGCATTTCTAACTGAAATGCATATAAGGTAATAACACCAACATTTTGACACACAAAAAGTCTTAATCAGGGTAATATCATAACTAAGTGATAACTAAGTGGCTCATGCAACAAAACAAAACATTGTCGGTCCACGGCCAGGAAACTCCCCAGTTCTTAATCCCATTGAGAACTTGTGGTCAATCCCCAAGAGGCCGGTTTACAAACAAAAACCCACAACTTGACGGACTCCAAGTATTGATTATGCAAGAATGGGCTGCCATCAGTCTGGATGTGGCCCAGAGGTTAATTGACAGCATGCTAGGCGGATTGCAGAGGTCTTAAAATAGAAGGTTCATCACTGCAAATATTGACTCTTTGCATAAACTGAATGTCATTGTCAATTTCATTGTCAATGAAAGCCTTTGACACATGTGGATATATTGTAATTATACTTCAGTGTACCATAGTAACTACTGGCACAAAGATTTAAGAACACTGAAGCAGCAATCTTTGTGGAGACCAATACTTGTACTTGTTTAATTCTCAAAATCTTTGACCATGTCTGTACACATTACATTTTACATTTATATTTTAATTATTTAGCAGATACTCTTACCCAGAGTGACTTACAGTGAGTGCATACACTTAGGAGAAACTAGGTGAATTGACCACAACTTAGTACTAAGTGCATTCAACATACCGTATGAAATAGTGAATAGTCAAACACTGCTAGAGAAGGATCATACAAATATCAAAAACATTTCAAGATAACAGAAAGGGAATACAACTAATTTAGTACTCATTGAAGAGGAATGTTTTCAGATGTTTCCTGAAGATGAGTAGAGACTCTGCTGTTCTAGCCTCTAGTGGAAGAGCCAGGATCCAGAAGAGTTTTGACTGCTTGGATTTGAAGTTGACCTCCCGAAAGGGTGGGACGGACAGGAGCCCAGAGGTTGCAGAACGGAGAGCCTGTGTAGGGATGTAGGGTTTGAGCATCACCTGAAGATATGGGGGAGGATCCACGTCTTGCTCCATAGGCGAGCACCATCACCTTGTAGCAGATTTGAGCTTCAACTGGGAGCCAGTGGAGTGTGTATAGAAGTGGTGTGACATGGGAGAATTTGGGAATGTTGAACACCAGGCAGGCTGCTGCATTCTGAATGAGTTGAATTGGTTTGGTGGCTGGGATTCCTATCAGGGGTGAATTGCAGTATGACTACCTGGGCTGCTTCCTGGGTGAGGAAATGTAGTGCTCACTGAATATTACAGAGCACAAACCTGCAGGAACGAGTCACATCCTTGATGTTTTGCTGAGAACGAGAGGGTATCATCCAGAATCACGCCAAGGTTATTTGCACTCTGGGATGGCGACACTGTGAAGTGGACAGGCCTGGAGTGGACAGGCCTTCCCACAGAAGAAGAGTAGCTCAGTCTTGTCAGGGTTGAGCTTGAGGTGGTGTGCTGACATCCATGCAGAGATATCAGCGAGGCATGCAGAGACGCAGGATTTCACCTGGATGTCAGAAGGGGGAGAATATAAATAGTTGAGTGTCATCAGCATAGCAGTGACAGGAGCGTCCATGTGAGGTTATGACAGAGCCAAGGGATTTGGTGTAGAGCGAGAAGAGGAGAGGGCCTAGATCAGAGCTTGGGGAACACTACTGGAGAGTGGCCGTGCAGCAGACAAAGACCCTCTCCATGTCACCTGGTAAGACCAACCAGCCCGGTAGGATGCAATTCAGGGCCCGTATTTATCAAGCTTCTTAGAATTACTCTTAAGAACACTGCTAAGACTAGACTTAAGAGTAAGACAATTCTTGGCTCAAAGCTGCACTTAAAAGTTAGTTATCAAACATCTCAGTCCTACTTTTAGTGAAGTGTAGGACTAAATCTTAAGTGTCAGTCTTAGAGCTGATTCACAACACTTGAATCAACACTGACTAACTAATCCACATTACAGTTCTGTAGTTACTATTTGTCGTTTCGTCACAAATGGGTTGTCATGCAAAAGTTTCCCAACTTCACAGGCTAACTGGTGGTACTTGGAGCACCCAGTGGTGGTACCCCTTTTGACTAGGAAAAAACAAGTGTCTGGTATATTGAATTGCAACGTTAATCAAACCTGTGTGACTATACAGTAAAACTTAGCGAATGTATTTACAGCAGAATTCTCCCTAGCATGAGCTTTCAGGTGTGCTTTTGTCTGTGTGTGTGTTTGTGTGGAGGGGGTATGCCTAGGCTACAAGACACCTGGACCACTGCAATTTAATGTAATTTAAATTTTTCAGATAATTTATAAGTAGGTCAGTTAAGTAGGTAAGTTGGCTTTAACAACTAACAATGTATATCTTGATATTTAATTATTTTAAAAGTTTGGAAAATGTGTACACATGTAAAGAAAAAAAGAGGGATAATTTTTAATTAAAATGAACAAGTGAAGAATTGCACTTGCAAGACACAGATATTGTTTTGGAACATTTACCAATGTCTGTCAATTTAATATTCAAATGTATTTTAGTAAAAGAATAATGCTCAATCATATTAGATGTGGTGAGTAAGTAGGACAAATATGTCAGCTCTATTTTGTATGCAGAGGTTCTCAATCTATTTGGCATGTTGCCATGACAGTGGCTAACAGTGGGTCACATGAATAAAGAAACAATATGAAATAATTTTATATATAGTTATATAGACAGGCTTGTGGGTTCAGCTGTCAAAAATTGCAGGTTGAGGACCACTGCTTACCTAGGCTACTGGTGATCGCAAATTAACTGCTTATTTTAAACACTTCTTTTTTGTGACGGTCATATCCTCCTCAAAAGCAAACTCGACAAATACTGACAAAGCTCAATATATTGCCCAGCCCTAGCCTATGTGTTATGTTCCCCCTGCTATGTGGTTTGAGTAATGTGCTAATATGCTGTCTGACTAGCCCCACTGCTGAGAATGAGCCTCTGTCAGTGGGGGGGGTGCCCGGGGTGTGATTCAATGTAGAACCGCCACTGGTGCAGAGCAATAAATGCCAAGATCTAAGAGGGTGGAAAGTAGACTGTGATGTTTGACAGTGTCGAAGGCTGCAGATAAATCTAGAATGACAAATGAGAACAGAGGAGAGAGCGTTAGCTTGGGCCTTGCGAATAACTTCTGTTACTTCAGCGATGGACTGGGCAGTCTGGATTTTGGGCAGATGCCAGAGTAATGTTGCACGGTTCATTGATACTTCAAAAGTATTGCAATTCTCTGAGATTAAAAACATCACGATTCCTAAATGTATTAGTATTAATACTTCTAAGAATGACCATGTTCCAGATTTGTAAGAGACATATTTCATGTTAGTGTGTGCGCAACGCACGCTTCCAGTGCCTCCCTATGGACGTCTGTGTTTTTTCTCCTCATGCATGCAGCAAAGAAGCTGCAGCTGTCATGTGACAAACAAACACTACAGCGAGACGGCTGCATGTGCGAGCACAAGTTTACAAGTGCTACTGTGGCCGCCGGTAGAAAAAGATGACACGAGGAGTGAAATATGGAAGTACTTTGCCTACTTTGCTGACAGTGAGGGCAAAGCTACCGATGAGTCGAGACCTGTTTGTCGTCAGTGCTACAAACAAATGCAAACAAAATGAGCCAACACCTCGAACCTGGCGAAACACTTGGCCGACAAGCACGCCGAGTTGTACAAGGAGTTTAAAGACTGACAGGTCTTATGTGAAAGATAACATGATCACATTCATGCCCTTAAGTCAAATGAGGATGTTATAGTTTATTTTGTGACAATTCACTATTTTGCACCACAAACATAGTTTGACGAGGCTATCTACAGAAATAGTAGGCTAACTATGGGCATTATCCTCATGGCTAACCAATAGCCTGCCTTCGGCTAAAATGCAACTTTTATAGATAACATTAATAATTTGCGAGCTGCTAAAATAAAGCATACAAACCATCAGCTAAAATGATCTATAGGCTATATGATTATAATCAGAGCATGTGCAAGTTTGTCAGTGATTTATTTACATTAGGTTATTATATGATTAGAATGTTGTCCCGGTTTTAAAATAAAGCTCAGCAATGATATTTGAGAGTGTTTCTCCCTTTTCAGGAAAAATATCAAAAAAGTATCGAAAATCGCAATTCTTTACTTGGTATCGGTATTGAAACAATCATTTTGGTATCGTGACAACACTATGCCAGAGGGGCCGCGGCCCCTTGTGGGCTGTTTGGTCTGGCCGGCCAGAGTGCATGATTGTCACAGCCATGTGCCACCTTTAACTGTAAACAGCAGCACAAATAATTTCCCTCGGCCCGCTTTCAACCGTCAACAGCAACGTCCCCTGCTGACGAGGACGCCGGTGGGTGGAAGTGCTAGAGACATTTTTCATTCCCAGTCCATCACTGTGTTACATGGAGTAGAACAGTCTCAGTCGAGTGGCCTGTCTTGAAGCCTGACTGGTTGGGGTTGAGGAGATCATTCTGGAAGAGATTATCAGAGAGTTGTTTGGAGACTGCATGTTCAAGTGTCTTGGACAGAAAAGACAGGAGGGATACCAGTGTGTAGTCTTTTATATCGAAGGGGCTGTGTTGGTTTTTCTCAAAGGGGGAGCAACTCTCGCCATTTTGAAGTCTGCAGGGACACATCCAGTGGTCAGGGATGAGCTGATGAGAGAGGTGAGCAATGGACGGAGCTCTGCAGAGATTGTCTGCAGGAGGGACGAGGGAATAGGGTCGAGCGGGCATGTTGTTGGGGGGCTGGATCCAGAAGCGTCATGCACCTATTTTTTTTTAAGTGGGCACAGTGTGCACAACACAAGCAAACATGTACCCACAAATACAGATATTAAAAAGAAAATCCACTTGGCTCTAAAATCTGAGGGGGCACGTGCCCTCAGTTTCAATGGGCATGACGCCTCTGGCTGGATCTCACTAGCTACAGAATGTCATCTGGTATGAGGGGCAAAATTACTAAGTGCATAGGCAGGTTTGGTGATGGACAAAGGGTTGTCAGTGGGCACACAGGATTGCTTCATGAAGGAGTTACGAATGTCATCAACTTTCTTTTCAAAATGGTGAACAGTCATCAGCAGAGAGGAGAGGTGGAAAAGTTTCCTGGGCTTTTAGGATGAAGCTTGAAATTGTGAATGGTAAATAAATGGTAAATGGACTGAATTTATATAGCGTTTTTTCTGACCAATGGCCACCAAAGCGCTTTACAGAGCCTCGAATTCACCCATTCATTCACACATTCATACACTGACGGCAGTGTCAGCCATGCAAGGCGCCAGCCAGCTCGTCGGGAGCAGCTGGGGTTAGGTGTCTTGTTCATGGACACCTCGACACTTGGTCAGGAGGACCCGGGGATCGAACCGGTTGGTAGACAACCTACTTGACCCACTGAGCCACTGCCGCCCACTGAATGATAGAACGTAGCTTTAGCAGCAGACAGAGAGGTTAAGGTCATTCTGAAGTTCACCTTTTCTCCATTTCTGCTCAGCAGCATGAAGACCACTCCTGTGAGCTTGTGGTGTTTCATTTAGCCAAGGAGCAGGAGGGGAGGGTTATGCCAACCTAAAGGAGAGGGGACAGAGAGACTTGAAAATTGAGGAATGTAGAGTGGAAGAGGCAGTTTCAGTACACAGGAGGGAGAAGGAATTAGGAGATGACAGAGATGAAAGGATGGAGGTTGAGAAAGCAGTTGGTGAGAAAGAATGAGTGTTACGGCTGTGTGAGACCTGGGTATGGATAGAGAGTATATGGGTGGAGGAGAGAGAAAGAGAAATGGAGACAAAAAAGTGGTCAGACAACTGGAGCAGGGTGGTGATAAGATTAGTCAACTTCTAGTGAAGAATAGATCCAGAGCATTGCCTGCTTTGTGTGTAGGGAGCGAGAAGAGAGCAGTGGTGAGAAATTAGTCAAACATAGATGCCGGAAGGTTAAAGTCACCCATAAGAATGAGTGGTGAGCCATCATCTGGGATTTAGCTAATCAGCATGCCAAACTCATTGAGGAAATCACCAAGAGCACCATGTTGGCGATAGAGGACATCAATGTTAAGCTTGGATGGACAGGTTACATGGACTGCATGGAATTCAAAAGAGGAAATAGGTAGGTGAGCGAGAGGGAAAAGGGAACATTTCAATTTTGAGAAATTGCGAAGCCCTGTTCCACCACTGCTCTTGGAGTATAGGAAAAAGCATAGTCAGATGAAGAGAGGGCAGCCGGAGTAGCAGTTTAATCTTAGCTAATCCACTCTACATGGGTTGTCCTGGCAGGGACGACAAGACTGGAAAGGTTGTGTTTACAATAGTAAACAGAGACAGCAATGGAGTATGAAAATAACCTTACCTTAACCGTCCTCTCTTACCTTCCTCGACTAACTGCAAAATTGTCCTAGTTTTCGGTGACAGTCTTCATTGTAGGCGGCGACGACAATGCCACTAGACAAGATGCCGCTAGACAAGCTGCTGCGTCAGAAAACAGGGACGCATAAGTACTCACACTAATTGATAGCAGCCAGGGAAAGACAGGCCACACCTAGAGCCTGGCAGTCAATTTAGAGTTCAAAACAAATGCCTTGCCACAACAGTTCACAGATTAGCTGGCTATTGAGAGCAAGATTCCGACTATCAATGCTGACACTACTTCGAAGCACAGTCAACCAACAATGTATCAAACAGAAAATGTACTTCACTCTCCAAGTGTGGTGAGTCAGGCAGCTTCCAAATGTTGCACATTATGGTGATAAAATATTCAAAGCAAACTTTGCACCTGTGCACTGGGAGTCAATTTAGTGGAGTCGAATTTAGCGTAAGGATCTTGGCTACTAAGTACAAATTATACAATGCATTTAGAAATTTACTACAGTGTAACAATATCGTCCCAGAGCTATAAGACCTACAACACTTCATTAGGTAGAGATGTAGCCAGAAACTGCCACAGATTATTTTTCATTTTAAATCCGTTCCTCCAACTATTTTGAGCTAATTGCTACATCAAGGCAGGTCGATTGCTTTGCCTGAAAACCCCAGAAAATGAAGCTGTTAACCAGTTAGCTACTCATTGATTACTATGACTCATAGTTTGGTCATTATTTCGAAACAATTCCACCAGAAACTATACAAGCACCATGGCTCTAAATAAAACAAGAGTTAGTAGTATTCTATGAGGCATTTCTATTCATTTTACGTCCGTTCTTTCAAGTATTTACACAATTACCAGAGGCTATATTAGAGCTAATGGCTACAACCAGGTATACCAAGTGTTTGAAATAAAACCCCAGAAAACAAAGCCTTTAGCCAGTTAATGACTCACTGATTACTCTAACTCCTATTTTGTTCAGTATTTCCAAACAATTTCACCAAAAATTGACCAGCCCCCTGGCTCCAAAAAGCACAGAGTTAGCAGTATTTTATGAGGCATTTTTATTTATTGTATGTCTGTTCCTCCAAGTATTTACAAAATTACATGTAGCTACATATCCTACCCCCAGCCAGGTATATATTGGTAATCAGCTCCTTACCTTGCTTGGTCCATGTCAGCCTGGAAACTTGGTTGATCTAACTATGTAACAGATGTAATCATCTTCTTGGCTGGAGATAGTTGGAAGCAAAAACATTTCCTTGTCCCACTCTTTACAATAAAAAATGTCTGTCTCTTGTTCCCATCAAGAGCTTAACCCCGGTGGAGAGTAGTAAAATAGCGGCTAGAAAGATTCAACCAATAAGGTTGGGCAGGAGCCCTTTTAAAAAAATTTCCTCACTGTATTCCAGATCAATCGTATGGTTAGACATCACCAATCAATAATACTTGATCAAAGTTGAAATTGTCCAGCTCTTCAGGTATTTACTTACTTGCACACACCATTGTTGAAAAAAATCCATGCTCTAACTGTTATAGCTCTGCAGCTATTTATGGAAGAATGAAATGCATAATATTCCCGAACAAAGTGTAGAAATTAAGTATATAATCAACAAGATTCAGGTTTGTGACATAAACGATATAGGAATACAAATGAGCCCCGCCCGCTGTAGTTTCAAAGAGTAAAAACGGGATACAAACTAATTTCCCGGAAGAACTGGCTGCTCAATTTATTAGTCACAGACTCTGAGTTGTTTCTTGACAGACAAAAGAAGATGACTGAAATTATTACAATTCATGTAATATTTGTGTTGTGAAAGCTCAGAATTATCATGGGACCTTAGGGGATTCTAGTTCACTCATGGAGGCTGCATATTGGCAGGAAGGGGCCATTGGAGTGTCTTATTTGTGACACACCCTCATTTACTCACCATCAGCTTTTTGTAAATTTTGCAAATGGCAACTATGGCTTCTCCGAAAATATTGCTAGTGCTGTCCGGGATTTGGGTTATCTATCCTACCACATCGCTCTCCAGCAACTCCTTGTGTTCAGATTGGGTACCTGTGGGTTCTGAACGCACGTGAACGTAATCATCCTGTGCATGATCAGACTAAAGTCTTCCGTGTTGGGTGAACAGTGCAAGAATCCGCGGCTTGGGTGACATGCGGTTGGATGGACAATGTGTGCGCACACCTCGTCATGTACGTTGCAGAGCTGCCGACAACGCAGGATTGGAGAGGGAATTGTGGAGGAAATCCGGAAAAATCACAAAAAATGGATTAGAGAGGGATTTTGGAAGGGAGGAAAACGGTGGTAGAAATATGTTTTAAAACATGCGACTAACTTTTATTTTACAAAAACAAAATGTCCAGATTGCCATATAACCTTATGCTATAGCACTCGTGCTAACTCGACCCTGCTCTCCCTGAGAGCTACCTGATGAGTGAGACAGTCAAATAATTACTTCAAGCGATTTAGGAACAGAGACAAAAATATAGATCTTTGTCATTGTTCCCCTTTAATGAGTACTTAAGACAAAGTGAGTATTTCAAACAGTAATTTGTTTATTTCTGATTTTGTTTCAGTCACTGTGCAGTTTGGGCACAGCAAACAGAGATAAAGAGAATTACCTTACTGGGTGACCTGCACTTTATTCCCTCCCCAATTTTTCTGGCTTGGAATCTCTTCTCGGTATATCAGCTCAAAGCATTATAGAGGCTTATAAAACCTCTGTCTATCTCCCTCTCCCAGGTCCCCTTTTTCTCCATTATGGTGCCATGCAATCACAGCTGCGTTTGTATAGCCTCACCCACTGGGCCATCCATCACAGGTGTCTGATATTACTGGGAAAACTGGCAGCAGCCATCCTGGCTCTTGGCAAACACCATCTGGCTTGATCGAAAACGGCCTCTGGCAAAACCTCAGGATGCTAGACTTTCTTGCTGTTTTTATCTTTGGGCAACGCTCTTGATCACATATGAATAGAAAACAAAAAGCAGGGGAGGTGGGCTGTGTTCTGTCAGAATTGAGCAAGTGTGGGCTTTTTCATATTTTAAATTAAGGGTTATATTCATCTCCACTCCACCAGTGTCACCCAACCATCTTCCCCTAGCCTATCGGTCAGGGACATAGTGGTGATTTGTTATTGTTCAACAGGAGGTCCTTACTCAGCCCACACACCCACTCAAACACCCTGCATTATGTTCCCAGAGAGGGTTAACCACAGTCTAGACATAGTCCACAAACAGAGCTCTTGTAGGAGACAGAGGCGCCTGTGTTTGTTTCACTAAACATATACTGGCAAGAAAAATTATGGAACCCTTTTAAATTTAAATTTCAGCAAATGGAAATTCATGTTTTTAGATTTAGTGAAACAAGGCATCAAGAGCTTTAAAATTGTATATCAAACAATATAATTCGAAGAACAATGGAAAATGCATGATGCTTTAAATGTTGACACACTTGAACCTGAACTTCTGAGAAATTTCCCCTCAACATTGTGCCTGGTACCATAGGCTACTACTACTAATCTAGGGATGCTCTTTTCGGGTATATTTCCCGACCGACAACCGCGACTCGTTATCCGATTATTAACCGTTAACTGATACAAATATAATATTAAATTTGGCTTTAAATAAAAAATTAAATTGACCAGTGTCTGTGACCCGTTAAATATACAAAAACATTTTTTCACAGGTTTATTTTAATATGCAAAGATCAACAACAGCTGCCGGATGCACCAGCTGTGCATAAGTTCACTCGAGTGCAAAGTCCACACTAAACGATACGTTGAAACTAGTTTGTTTTATACTAAAGCTGTGCCTAAAGTCCACATCAACCAAAATATTGTTGCAGAAAATTTGTCGCAGACTTTTTCACTTTCTGTTGTCAATCAAAGGTAAGTAGCCTTGATGCTTTGTTTACCGAGTTGGCAAATTATACAATGAAAACAGTCGGGGTGACAATCTGGGACAAGATAAACACAAAACAAAATGTTGATAACGCTCGCTATGCGTTATGTTACTAACTATACAATATCTGCGGAGCGCACCCATTCCATTGAAATGACCATTACGGTCCTCTCAGAAAATAAAGTATGTGTTGTTTTTAATGTAACACTATTTTGTCGGCTATAATGCATCATGCTGCTGTGTATATATTTATATAGCCTACGAACAGGAGCATGATGCATTCAGTGTAGTAGTCTAAGCTCACAACTTTGGAGTTTGAGCCCCGGCTTGGCTGCTGTTTGTGCCCTTCCTCTGTCTCCTGCTAAATTCATGTCACTATCATATACTTCATATGGTTCTGTAAAATAAAAAGAACACAAAAAAACATAGCAAAGTGTATGTGTCCGGAATTACCAATGGTATAAAAACAAGCCAACTTTGAAAGCTGATATATGCAGACTCCGTCTCACTTCTGTAATAGTGTCAGAAGTTAAGTATTTTTTTCTTGCATCATTTACCAGTGCAACCTACCTGCTAGGCCAAATGTTTAAAAACTGTTGAGGTGCAAATATGTTTAGTTTGGCTGACAAAAGTAGACAAACACAGTCTACTTAAACTAATAACACAAAGAATTATTGGCTCTCTCATAACCTCCTATAACTGCTATGCAGACAACACTATTTCTGTACTTCCCCCCATCTGACACCCAAGTGAAAACATTCACCTCTGCATGCCTCAAGCTCAACCCTGACAAGAATTAGCTACTCTTCCGTGGGAAGACCTGTTCGCTCAGGACATGTCCATCACAGTTGATAAAGGCATAGTAATGCCTTTCCAGAGTGCAAAGAACCTTGGTGTGACCCTGGACGATACCCTGTCATAATTTTCAAATAAGGCTCTAAAGACATTTTAATGATAGCTTATTTTGGTGATACATATTAAACCTGCCGTAGTTCAAATATCTATTAAATTCAGTAAACATAAAGATTTTGATTGATTGTTTTATTGATTGGTCAAAATGATTCAACCCCCATTGCAAATCAGGTTATACCAGGAGATGGGCCGTTACATTAGAAACATTGCCAGGGCAGTAGAAAAGAGTCAACCCATCAACAGGACCGGTTACTGCCCCTTTGTGTGAGGAGGAACAGGAGGAGCACTGCCAGAGCCCTACAAAATGACCTCCAGTGGGCTACTGGTGTGCACGTTTCAGACCACGTTTCAGACTCCATGTGGGTGGCATGAGGGCCTGATGTCCTTTAGTGGGATCAGGGTCACACTGAGCACATGACAGATGTGTGTCTGGATATGCCGTGGTGAACACTATGCTGTCTGCAACGTCATTCAGCATAACCAGTTTGGCGATTGGTCCGTGATGGTCTTGGAAAGCTTATTCTTGGAGGGTTGCACAGACCTCCACATGCTAGCAAACGGTACCCTGACTGCTGTTAGGTACCGGGATGAAATCCTCAGACCTTACACTGGTGCATTGGGCCCTGGGTTCCTCCTGTTGCAGGACAATGCCCGGCTTCATGTGGCCAGAGTTTGTAGGCAGTTCCTGGATGATGGAGACATTAATGCCATTGACTGGCCCTCACATTCTTCATACCTGAGTCCAAATGAGAATTTCTAAAACATTATGTATCAGTGCATCCAACTCCCCCAAGTAGCACCACAGCCTATCCAGGACCTCACAGATGCCCTAATCTAGGTCTGAGCAGAGTTCCCCCAGGGCACCATCCGCTGTCTAATCAGAAGCATGCCCAGATGTTATCGGGAGTGCATACAGGCATGTGGTGGCCATACACACTACTGAGTGACATTATGAGTTGCTGTGATGAAATTCACGCAATGTGGAACAATCTGTGATTTCAATTGTTCATTTCGATTTGTTTAGCCCTCAATTGGATGGCGATTTCAGTTTCCATTGACTGTTGTTACATCATTTTGTTCTCAATGAATCACACAATGTAACCTCAAGATTTTTTACTATTATATACTTCATTTATCAAAACCCGATGTGTGATTTCAGTGTTCCCTTAATGTTTTTGAGCAGCGTGTATGGTGTTTTCACAATTTATATTGTAAATAGTGTGTAACTGTTGGGGAACTGGATTTGGAAGAAAAGTTAGGTAGCAACACATACATTATGAAGAGAAAGGTTAGCTTGTTGAATTGGCTTTCTTTTGACTTAATTAAAATTATTTTCCAATGCCCATTCTATTCACCTAGTGTGTTTCAAGGAGACATTCCTGGCTTCAGCAAAAGCTGTTATTAAATACTTATTTTACAATTACCACATAAGAGTGTGGTGGTACTTCAGGAGTATGGTTTATTGAAGTCAAGTTAAACTAAAATGTGTAAGCACACCATTTAAATATAATAACTAGTTGACCCCTCTTTGACAGCAATAACCTCAACAAATCGTTTCCTGTAGTATCAGATCCGACCTGCACAATGGTTTTTAACCATCCCTTGTCATTAGGAGGTAATATTTACTGAAATCAAAAGCTATTTTGGGAGGGTGTATATATAACTAGACTGATTACAAAAGAGTATGCAGCTGTTAATGGAGTGCTGATGGAAAACAGAAGGACAAATATGGATAGTGATGCACCCATGGGAGGGGAGAATAATAGCGAAGAATCACCCCCCCAGAAAAGAATATAAAGTTATACAGTTGTTTTGTAGATTAGAAATAAACTTCTGTATGAACGACTGGGCACATTTACCCCCAAAAATCTTTAGTATGGCGCTGGATCAAACCTGGCATATATCCTTTCAATGTCGTACAGGCAAATACCTTACAGTAGCCTTATGAATTACATATTCTTCAAGGAAAGAGAGGAACTAGGATTTTACATTTGGTATATTCCACCTTGAATGTGTAGCTTACTTTGCAGCAATGACAAGAAAGATTACACTCTGGCATTAATAATACTAATTTAATTATAAAGATGTAAATGTTGAATTATGTGAACAATTAAATACATTAAAAACAGTATGCTTAATGATGTTTAATTGTATTCCATTAGTGATTAGTTTATGCATTGGAAAAACAGATTGTCAATGATGTTTTGTATAGCTTCATTTAACAATAGGCTTCTTGCAATTTTACATTTTATTTACCCTCCTAGAGGTTGTAGGCCTTTATTGGGAATTTCTTGTGCCAAATGGTTATGAGTTTGAGTTTGCTTGTGGGCTGATGCATTTACAATGATACATACACTAAGATGTATAGTGTATAGTTTTCCTTCCCCTCAAAAAGTTAAAGCATTAAACATTATACAGTATATGTCTGTTAAATAGCATACTATCTACAATGCATAAATGCTGTAATGGCATGATATTAACAGTATTAAAATAGATAATGAATATTGCAATTTAATTCATTGTAATTAAATAATAAAGCAACAAACAAGAGAAGAAAGGGGCTCTTCTTGGCGTAGAGTGTAAACGGGATTGAGCGAGTTGCTCGTAGGACAGCGGGATGATAATCAGGATATTATGACATGATATTAAGTAAAATAACTTCAAAAAGGTCCTAGGCACTTTCTCCCATAATGTACAAAAATAATTTTATTAAAGGTGCTATATGTAATAAATGTACTGTAATAAATCCAAAAAGGACGCCAATGCCTCATCAGATATTAAGGAAACATGTTAAGCTGAAATACTATATTTTCTGAAAACAATGCTAATGTCAGTATTTTTTCTTTTGGAAAAGTACGTTCCATGACAGAATTTATGTTTGTGTTTTGGCCTGTGTGTTGTTATCAACTGCCCATTTTGACAGCATGAACGGATTGCCAGACATACCTGTAAAAACGCAAACCCAGCGCGCTACAGCCATGGAAGCAGCAAACAAACGAACGAGATCATAGAGATTCTACACAACCTAAAAAAACTCTGCATGTTTCTAAATGGTTCCATGACCATAGACGTAGTAAAACCTGGTTAGCTTGTCATGATTGGGCTGATCTTGTTCGTCACGTTAGTTTCAATTCTGGGGAGGAGGGGGCGGAGGGATACAACTCAGGTATTTTGAATTTGAACTGCAGTACCCATTTTTTTAAGCTGGCTGTCCGTTTTACATATAGCACCTTTAAGGCAGCATATAGTTTAAAAACACCTACGTGTTTCAGCTCATAGGCCTTCGTCAGGGTGCACAATACAAATCATCACCAGGTGCAATTTATAGCAAATCGTTAGTGCATTTAGCCAATAATATCAAGACAGTAATGTAGAAAATGGTTAAACAACATCCCTGAACATCAGAGTATAAGTCTTAACAGGTAATGGAATTAAATAGTATATTCACAATCAGAGTATATCAATATGAGTCTTAACAAGTAATGGAATTAAATAGTATATTCACAATCAGAGTATATCAATATGAGTCTTAACAGGTAATGGAATTAAATAGTATATTCACAATCAGAGTATATTAATATAAGTCTTAACAGGTAATGGAATTAAATAGTATATTCACAATCAAACTTATTGATCATCAATTAGACTTGCCATATATATTGATAGAAAGGCCCATTGATTAGCTAAGTGTATTCATAGTGTGATCATGTTGACAGAATGCATTATAGTATGGTTAGTATATCCCATTTAGTTGTTGCAAAAGCCAATCACATTGTTTAATAAGGCTGGTGTATCTCTTGTGTGGATAAACCAATGTTCACATTGTGAAACCCAGGAAGCAAATAGCAGAAATAAATATTATAGATATTATAGAAAGGGGGTAAAATCTATGTCTTCATTCAGCCCTGGGAATACAGTGGCTTTGAGTTTATGTATCCAAAAGATTTATCTAGATTTTACTTCTACTTTTCATAATAAAGCAACAAACTTAAAGTTTAAATCCAAACATACTGTAGGAAATGTGTTTTACCCAATGTACCTTGATTATGTGTTTGAGTACAATTACTGAACGTTGTGACACACTTGATGTAATTAGTAATTAAATATGATCTTCAACATGGCATTAAATACCTACAGTACAATTATCAGTTTAATTTTACATCATAATAATCTATTCCAGTGTACTCACTTTTCTTTAGGACAGCGGTTCTCAAACCTCTCCTGGGAGACCCCGGCCATCTCACAGTTATGTTGTAGGCCTGCAGGGTTGGGAAGTAATGGATTACAAGTAATCTGATTACAGTAAAAATAATGTGTTTTGTTGTAATCAGTTATGTTACTGGCATTACAATTGTAACTGGCAATAACATTGTAATCGAATTACAGATATTTTGAAAAGAATGTAGGATTACTTTCAGATACTTTTACATTTGGAAGTCATCAATTGTCTATTGAGAAACATATCAATAATGTAAGGCATTCTGTAAAATAAATCTCTGTCATCTACTAGCCAAAATAAAATATTTAAACTAATAGTTGATTACCAAACTGCAGTTTTTGGTGGTAAAATATCAAAATGTGCTATATGCATTTGTCAAACCAAACCATTTCTGGACCCACAATATATTTTATTATTTTGGTACACGTGTCATCAGTCCACCTATAAAGCCATTGTTATTATAAATTGGGGTGACCTTTCTATTTATTTTGGACTGCTACTGTATGTCCTATTGCAAAAATAATTTTGGGGCCACATAGCTTGGTTTTGGATTTTGTCTGAAAACAGTTTATCTGAAAAAAACTTCTTGCTATGCCATTCAACTGGTTATAATCTATCGAAAATGGAATCTGGTAATCTTAAAGTATTGGAAAGTAATCAGATTACATTACTGAGTTTAGGTAATCCATAAATTATGTTACTGATTACAATTGTGGATTGTAACTAGTAACCAACAAATGGCATTAAAAAAGTAACCTACCCAACCCTGTAGCCCCAGAACTAGCTTACCTGATTCAACCAGGTAAGGGTTTGATTACTGTATTTCCTCAAATAAAAACTGGTAGCCAATCAAACGCCAAGCCTCTGGTAGTGGCCGGGGGTGTGGTCAACATGGACAAATAAAGGCTGGGGAAAAACTTGTGTCGATAATCTCCTAGGTGCCTTTCATATAATGTGCATTCTAGTTAAGTGTAATGTACATTTCTACCACTTTAATAGATCCAAAAATATATTCATGCTATTTTCAACACTTTGTTTTTTCTCGAATATGGTAACTCATCATGTGGCTGTATATTTTACTCAGCCTGGTGTTGTTTGTAGTAACGTACAGGTAGATGGCAGTAACTAACTAAGAAATACTTGTTTTATTGAAGAGCAATAATATACAATAGTTTTAAAAAAAACATTTTATTGGCCTGCATTGCTTACATTATCATCTTTCAAAAAACTAAACAATAAGTGCAATTAAGTACCATATTACATTGTTTTTAAAGAAACCATTTTCTGAAATACAATAAAAACTTCAAAATAAGGCATACATTAAACATACATAAACGTTACCTTATGTTGTGCAATTTAACTTTCAGAACTACAAGTTTTAACCTGAGACTGATCTGTATATAGGCCTATATTTAAATATTAGTTAAACTCAATCTATTTTCAGTTATATATTTGAATACAATGTCACGCAGCTCCATTACCCTTATGCTAGTAGATCGTTGATCAGCTGTTTCTCCGTGAAGAGAGAGAGTGAGAGAAACTGGTGCGCAACAAATCAGCTGTTTTATAGTCAACAATTCAGCTCTTTAGATCAAATTGTGGTCACCACTACGTATTTTCCTGTCTTTGTTTTTGGTAGTTGTTGATGAGAAATATTCTAGCTCTGTCTAGCCAAATTACATTCTCCGTCTCAACCCAACACAGATGTCTCTGCGTTATCTTCCAAAATTATATTCTATTTAAAGAGACATTGCACAAGTTTCCCCAATATATATCTCAATATGCCAGCAAGAACCCTGGTTTGTATTCTAGGTGCATTATTTACATCCTGAAGTAGTCAAACTGCATTAAGGTAATGTAATTAATGGTGGGTTTATTATTATTATTTGCTATATATAATTCCTATGCATTGTGTATGGTAGCCTTCACAATGTTAATTATGTCTTTGCAGAACCACACATATCATTGTTTAACATAATTAACACACTTAATATGCTATCTATTTAGCAGGAATTGAGGACTAACAGTAATTTGTTAACATAGTCAGATTGTTATGCTTTGGTCCTTGTAAAAAGAGTGGAAAGGAAGGACAGGTGGATGACTGGACAGGAAGATGAGTGAAATAGATTAGAGCAAGAAAGGGTAGTGAGAGGAGAGTGATAAACTAAGGAAGCATGAAGGGACAAAAGAAAAGGAATACAACTGATAAGAGGAGGACAAGAAAAAGTTAATGATAATGTATTATTTTGTAAATTGCTTACCCAGTGTATTGTAGTGGGAAATTAATGTTTATAAGATCCAAATAGTGACTCCTTCAACAGCTGGTTTCTCATCCCTCCTGGGATGAATTAAGATTCATGGAAAGGGGGAAACCCCAATGTATGTCACACATTTAAACCTGTACCTACGTGTTTTTTGGTTGTGGAGTTTGATAGTATTACTTGTAATCTAAGTGTTAATGTAC
>JACXGM010003976.1:16382-39727 GCA_016801145.1 Umbra pygmaea | reverse complement strand
AAAAGTGCTTAGAGCTGCTAAATGTATTTGTAGTTTGTTGATTTCCAAGTATAAAATTTGTTGAAATGTTTTCAGTGTGCGTGTATGCGTTTTTTTACATTTCCATCTCATTTTACCAAAACCGTGATAATATTGATAACCGTGATAACTTTGGTCACTATAATCGTGATATGAAATTTTCATACCGTCCCATCCCTAACGACAAGACACTAAAAGGAGTTGGCATTTCACTTTTTTCCGGTAAGTAACGTTACATTTTGTTTTAATACTGTTTCTCAGTAGCATCCCAATTAATATCTGTTAGCTAGCTAGATTACTCCTCCCTCTCGTCTAAAATTATCATATCCACAACCAAGATGTCTACGCCTGCAACGGCAAATTCGATGACCCAAATCAGATCTTAACAAACCAATGGGTGACGTCACACATGGCTCCATCCAGTAATTATACAATCTATGTTATGCACATGCATTGCACATGTCCATACGAGCCAAAATGGTTTCCGACACTTAGACAAAGGTTTTTTTTCACGAAATATGCATTGTGCACGTGTCATGTCATCTTCATTGCTTTCTATACATGCACAAAATAAATAATAATAATAAATAGAGGCAAGACTGACATTTAGCAATATTAGTCTAATTGTCTGTAGATGAAGCAGAGGACTTTCCAATGTTGATTCATCACCACCGCTTGCCATGTGTTACACTCACCAAGTTTTAAATGTGTCAACAATCATTACAATGTTGAACACAATGTCAGCAAAGGCTCAGAATAACCAACTACATGTTTTCATATCTAGCAGATTTTTTTGAAGAAGCATTAAAAATAGAGTAGCTATTGTTAAAGTTTAATAGATTGAACCTAGGGGAAGTAGGATCATCGATGAGTCACACTGTGATGCAGAGAACACTCTTCAAACCAAGTCTGAAGTTTACAATGTTTATAAAACATATTTGAGCTAGAATAGGGCAGAGTTCAATAACAAGCATTAAAAAGGTTGTTAGATATCAATTCCAAATATAAACATGGTAGACATCTGATTATAAAGGGCCAAACTGGGCATTATCTCTGCTTAGCTTTAGCCAGAACATGACTGCCTCATACATCAAGCATTATGAATGGTTGACCATTAATTAATATTAATTAGGTGACCTCATTATCTATCCTGGTAGAGCCAGTAACTAATTAATTGGATAGCTATTATATGAAAAGACAGTCTCGTCTCTGCTAGCTTATCACTTCTGGTACGTAGTAACTGAGACAATGGTGAGGAGATAAACAAGCCTCCCTGCACAATGTTTTGGCCTTCACATAACTCAGTAATGAAGACAAAGATAATTTTGTTTAAGATACACAGAGTAACTGGAAAATGATTCCCTCATAATACAGTATGAGAGGAATAATAACTGATTAATAAAACAATGAGTAAATTAATAATTGAAAGATCATCAGAAATAACAACTGATAGAACATTAATTGGTTCATCCATATTACAGTTAGTCAATAATATCATGTAGAATCTACACCTTCAATAACCATTGATGTAATGTTTCATGTATTCAGGTTCACCTGCAAAGCGCAAATAGCACCACACACCATACAGCGTGGTTACAAATGTGTGTACCATTGGTTACGAATGTGTGTACCATTGCAGCCCCAACAAATGTACAACCTTACAATTAATTAATCTGTAGCACACCCTAGGGATGCACCAATTTAGAATCGGCACTGCCTGTTGTACAAGGTAGAATCCTTTGATGCAAGTCAAGTTCAAGAAAATAGGGGAAAAAAAGTTGTTTTTTAATTTTTTTACATCTGTATGTCATTACCGACTTTCCCTATAGCCGCCACATATGAACATTGTAATAAGAACTTGAGGAAACAAGTTTTATCTGAGAAGAATGTTAGCCAACGTGTTTGGCACTGTTCTCCAAAAAATGGAGATCCGCAATTTCCAAAAACCTATTTAAGGGCAAATATCAGCTAATCTATTGGTGCATCCCTATCTGCCATGTTTCATGGGGTGTCCTTGGGATTGATGGGGTTAATTCAATACGTAGGAATTAGTCAAACTGCTTCAATGAACAAACTGAACAAGATCTAAAACACCAAATGAAAACTAAAAAATTGTCATAAAAGCTAATTGAAAACATGATGAGCATGAATTGGCTAAAAATAAATATGAAAATATTAACAAAGTGTTAAAAAACAACAGTACTAGACAATTTAGAGTTAGTCCCAATAGTTTAAAACTACAGTATTCTCATCTCTCATCCCTCAAAGGACAGTAATATTTAATGAGCTTGTTAATGCATTGTTCCAATCATTCCTTTTCACTCATTTCATCTATAGGTTTATCTGACAGGTTTTTTAACTAATTTACCAATTGAACACACTCAAGTGGTGCTGTCATTTAATCATTTAATCATCTAATGGCCATACAAGACAAGAGATGGAAGAGGGCTGTTTTAGATCAAGTGATAACAGAACCTCAATGTATTTTGAGCAGAGATTACTTACTGCCAGTACCCCCGCCCTGTCCATCAGCATTGTTCAAGCCTAGGACAGCAAGCTGAAAGAAAAAAGCACACTATTAATTACTACGGCATAATAAACATGCACGTATGCATACTCACGATGCATTGACTTACAGCTGCTAGGCAAATGGTGACAATACCTATTAAAGCTCCCTTGTAATGCAAGGGTTCCAATCTACACAAACAGCCAAACACAGGTGACCACAGAATGTGAACAACATGGCACAAATGGCTCATGTTTCCTGTGTCAACTTTTCAAAAGAAGCTCATCCGAACAAACCGACATCTTTTCAGAGCCAAGCACATGTCAACGGGCAGCTGCAGTTGATCAGACAAGTCAACTACATACCAGCTAGGTATCTTTAGACATAATACACCATTTCTAAACACACGGTGCATTTAAAAATAACTTCTAAAGCGAGAGTTATTAAAATAATATTTCGTTACGTAATAAATGTGTATTTTCCTGGACAGTGTCCAAACTAACATCACAGAAGTTATACGGGGCATGCATTTCATGGAATACAGACAAATCCCCCAATAATAAAGCAATCGCTACTCCACTTTTAGGTAGGTGTTTAGACAAAGCTCAAACACGACTTGTTCATTTAGGATTAAAACAACGTGACAGTGACGCAGAATAAATTGTAGCCGGCTAGTCTTCATGCTAGGGCAGCAGGCTACGGCAGAGCCAAGGCCAAAACAGCCTACCATCACCAGGGAATTAATGCAAGAAAGGTGCATCATCAACAATGAGTACACGGTTTAATGTGAGCTTGGATGTCTAACTAGAGACAAACCAGTTACGTGTTTAAGTCACTGTGAGAAACCCTGTATTTTGATCGTGAAGCCCCGCCACCATCATCACCATTATCCCGTCGGCCTCCATTTTAGCCTGGATCAGAACACACGCAGTTAGCAAACGCCGCTACGCTCCAGTCTGGCTAAGCTGCTACCGCGGTGTCCACGACCGCACATTTCCAGACTAAAATAATACATGTATATAGAACCCAACAGGAGAGAACCTCACCTGCTGCTCCAGACCGTGTACATTCTCGACGGCCACATGACTCATAACTAAAGAATAGTGAGGAAAAATCTTGTCGTCGAGAAGGGATCTCTTTGTTTGCCGGGTTGTAGACCTCTAAGATACGTTCCGCTCGCCTTGTTTTCTTATTTGGTCAGTTTCCGAATGAGTGACTCGGTAAGATATAATTCATATATTCTGTTGACGTTAATTATTTTCTCGGAATTCGTGTATTTATATTATTATATTTAACTGTTTCGGCTGTCTAATGTCGACTGAAGCCTTTTTACCGACACCACTTGGTCCGTGTCGTGGTGGTGTAATGGAAGAATTGCAAGCTGAACATTTGATTGGTCGACACAAAGACAGAGATAAGCATTCGTGCCTCATATCGCGACATTTTAACACTATGGTTAGTCAGTTTTAGAAAACCTGGCAATTTTTTGTAATTCACAATATCAGATTTAATTGTTTAAAAACGTGATAACAAAAGTTCAATTAATTTTTTTTCGTTTTAAGTCAATAAGCTTCCAATCAACTAATTTTTTTGTAGATATTTGTATTTGAAATAAAAGGTTGATGATTATTTCACTCAGCCTTGTCGGTCTGCTGGTCGCTTAATTACCAAAATTAGCCATGCATTTACCACGTTTTCCCTGCTCTTACCAGATTATGTCAAATTTCTGATTCTTAGTTTGTCACTTGTACAGGAGATGCTGATGTAATTGCATGTACAGATAAAACCTTGTGCCACGGATCATCAATGCAGTTGCAATAATAAGAAATATTCAAGAGTAAAAATTGTCATGCAGCTAGTGATGTCAGACAACATACCCATTCAAACCTATTACTTCCTTCACCATCTCTGGAGACTTCCTCCCATACCGCACCTTCCTCATCAACTCATTCCCGACCACTGGCTGCATCCCTGCAGTTTTCAAGATAGCACAAGTTGCTCCCCTCTTAAAAAACCCAACACTTGACCACTGATGTGAAAAACTACAGGCAGGCATATCCCTTCTGTCATTCCTATCCAAGACAATTGAGCCTGCAGTCCCCAATCAACTCTCCTGTTATCGCTCTCAAAACCATCTCATTGACCCCAATCAGACTTCAAAACAAGCCACTCTATTGAGACTGCTCTCCTCTATGTAACAAAAGCGCTTCACAAGGCCAAAGCTAACCCTGTAACACTGTGAACAATCACATCCTGCTTTCCACTTTTTTGGAACTTGGCATCTCAGGCTCTGCACACTCCTTAAGAGTATTATACCTGGTTGGCTGCTCCTATCAATTGGCATGGAGAGGATTAGTGTCTGCCATGCAGCCATTTACCATTGGTGTCCCCCAAGGCTTGGTTGTATCTCTCATTTTCTTTCTCTATGCCACTGATAGGCAGATGACACTAAACATTTAGACTTTCCACCCTTTTGACAATAAACATCTATGTATGCACAAATGACATGTTTGCTTGGATGTGGCCCTAAAAAGGCTGAGCTGTTTTTTTCCCGGGGAAGGCAATAAAGTGTCCTTGGCATGATCCTTGATGACACCTTATCATTCCCAAATCAAGTATGTGACTTGCTCCTAAATGTTCACCAAATCTCAACCTCAAAACAAGTTCCAATTTTCATATTCATTGCAACCCTCTAATCTAGGGTGTATTTACACCTAGGACACCAGGTGAGTGCAATTATTGGTGACGTAGAACCGAAAACCAGCAGGTTCCGGATCTCGTAGGGTCAGATTTTCTTTTTGCAGGGACTAGGATCATCCTGTCCTTTTTCAGTCTCCACTTACATTTAATTGGTTTATGTGATGGGAGATGAGCGACAGTTACAGTATCTCACAAAAGTTAGTACACCCCTCACATTTTTGTAAATATATGATTATAACTTTTCGTGTGACAACACTGAAGAAATTACACTTTGCTACAATGTAAAGTAGTGAGTGTACAGCTTGTTTAACAGCATAAAAAAATAATTTAAAAAAAGCAGGTGTGTTAAATCTGGTGTTATCGCTCTCACACTCCCTCATACTGGTCACTGGAAGTTTAACATGGCAACTCATGGCAAAGAACTCTCTGAGGATCTGAAAAAAATAATTGTTGTTCTACATAAAGATGGCCTAGACTATAAGAAGTTTGCAAAGACCCTGAAACTGAGCTGCAGCACAGTGGCCAAGACCATACAGCGGTTTAATAGGACAGGTTTAATTTAGAACAGGCCTTGCGATGGTCGATCAAAGAAGTGCACATGCTCAGCATCATATCCAGAGGTCGTCTCTGGGAATGAAGAGCTCAGGGCTTGCATTACCATCCAGACTGGGGGAAATGGAATGGTATCACACAATGGGTTTGATGGGCTACACACTGTTCCATTCACTCCAGTCCCGATTGTAATGCGAGCCCGGTGTCCCCAATTAAGATCCATTCACTCCGGTCACAAACGTAATTCGAGCCCGGTGTCCCCAATTAAGATCCACCAACCGCGGCTGATATCGAGGTACTATACCTAAGGCATTCCCCCTCTAATTTTTCTGATGTCATGTTGATCCTAGGAGGACCCAAATCATTGGAACATGTTCAGGATCATGTAGCCTGATGACTCATTCCTGTCTCTGTCCTGTGCCCACCTCACTGTGCTAGTGCCAATGTAACTGCTGTTAGGGATCATATTTTCTGCCTGGTGACTCCAGCTGTACCGCTCCAGAGTGTGTCCCGATCTCCCTGCCCAAGACCACCGAAATGTGTTGATGCTACACAATGACTGTGGTTACAGTTTACCCATAAGTCTCCATTTATGGACACTACCTATTTGCACACTGAGAATTTGTGGCCTTAATACAGTAGGCCGGGTACCTTCAAGATTCCCCACCAGGAACAGCTAGAAGAGGACTGGCCAACCCCTTGAGTCCGCCCTCTCTCTAGGTTTCTTCCTAGGTGCCACCTACTAGTGAGTTTTTCCTAACCAGTGTGCATCACTTGTTGCTTGCTCTTTGGGGGTTTAGACTGGGTATACGTCAAAGCACTTTGTGCCAACTGCTGTGGTAAAAACGGCTTTATATTATTTAGATTGATTGAAAACCTCTAACATTTGTAGAGTACAACTTTAACTCAATCCGGAAGCAGTACAGGTACTCAACCAGGCACTCGTCATCTCACATCTGGATTAATGCAACTCACTCTTGGTAGGGCTCCTTTTGTGTGCCATCAAACTATTCAGAACTATTCAGCTCACCTAGTGTTCAAACTTCCCAAGTTCTCTCACATCACCCCAGTTCACTTGGTTTCTGGTTGAAGATAGTCTCCTTAAAAAGCCATGCTGCTTGCCTACAGAGCAATAATAGGAGCTCCTCCTCCCAACCTTTAGGGCAATGCTCAAACCCTACAACCTTACCCGGACTCTTCGCCCTGCCCCTTCAGGAAGTCAGCTCCCGACCCACGCAGTCAAATCTTTGTTCGGGCACTGCAAAGGTTGAACCAGCTTCCACTGAAGGCTAGAACAGCTGAATCTCTGCCTATTTTCACAAAACATCTGAAACCTTCTCAATGTGCACCTAAATTAGTTCCATGACCACCAGCTCTGTTGTCTTTGTAATTTATTTTTATTATATGTTGGGTCTTTTGCTAATTAGTGACTCAACAACTAGATTGCACTCACTACTAAATTGTTTTTCTGCTAGCTTTTTTAAATGTATGCACTTAGTTGTATCCACTCTGGATAAGAGTCTGCTAAATGACTCAAATGTAAAACAGCTGCATGCTTTTTTTGTCAGATTGAAATCACAAATAACTCTTGACATTCCACTTGCAGGTGGAAGTAAGCTACAAAATGCAGAGCTTGGTGATAGGATGGATACTACAGTGGCCTCCACTAATATTGGCATCCTTGGTATGAACGCATAGGCAAAACCAGCACTGAACAAAAATAATGCTTTATTGATTCATCTTGATCTAGCATTGTAAATAGTAAAAAATGATTGAAAAACATTTAATGTGAACTACATTTATTTACCACAATTATTGGCACCCCTAGACATTTGTATGAGTACACATAAATGGTAAGCAATGCCCATTTTACCTGCTTCTTCCTTTTGTCCTCAAAGTGGATGTGTTAGAAGCAGGAAAAATTAGCACGCCGAAGGATTTGAGCAACTTTGACAAGGGTCAAATTCTGATTGCTAGACGACTGGGTCAGAACATCTCAAACTTCAGCTCTTGTGTAGCTCAAATTGCTGAAAATGTTAATGCTGGTACTGATAGTAAGGGGTTAGTACAAAGTGCATTGCAGTTTGTTACGTATGGGCCTGCTGATTTGGTGTCACTAAGGAGACCTACACAATATTAGGCAAGTGGTCATAATGTTATGGCTTATCGGTGTGGTCATGCTACAGTTGCCAGCCCCTAAACTGCACTTTGTTTGGGGCCACAAAATATATCAACCTGCCCCTGCATACACAGGTAGGGGGATGCTTCAAGTGCCAAAATAATCTCCAAAGATCACAGAAGATAGTTGGGTCCTGGGATCAGAAAGCCTCCAAACTACAATCAGATGCTACCTACATAACCATATGTTGTTTGGGAGAGTTGCTAGAAAAATCCTTTGCTGTCAAACAAACTCAAGCACCTACACTTTGCCAAACATCACTGGACCAGGTTCTAGTCAGATCAGAATAAAATACAGCTTTTTGGAAAGGTGGGTTTTGGCGTATACAGAAAGAAAGCCATGCAGAAAACTACCTCTTCTCCACTGGAAAAGTATGGTGGTGGATCTTTAATGTTGTGGGGATGTTTTTATTCCATAGGCCCTGGACGTGTTGTTAAAATACATGGTACCATGGGCTCTGCCAGGGAGTTTTAACTAGGGTGTGGGTGGGTCTTCCAGCAGGACAATAATTCCAATAAAAATCAACAGAGAAATGGTTCAATATGCTTTGTAAAGTGGCATAATGCCGCAAATTGGATTAGTGCTGCACAGAACTAGGGTTAGGTAAGTCGGACTATCGACTTTGCTGCTCTCCAGCACCTCGTGTGCAGATCAGGCATCTGTAAATTAAATTGCGGAAGTTAGTGAATGTCAATCATCCCATACATTATCATACATGACTGAAGGCTTCCATGTTGGATGAGCAGTGTGAAATGATTCGTCCGGTTGTGCGACATGGGGTTGGGTGAACCATGTGAGCGCAGTGTCAAAACTTGTGGCACACATACATTTGAGAGAAATATTTGTTTCATGGCAAGACTTTATATTTTCTTTCAATTGTTTTTCTTCCCTTAAGGGTTAGATGTTTGTTTATATTTTGAACGAAAGGTCAAGAGGATAAACAATTAAGACCATTATTATTTCCCACAGCCTGTTTTGCTGATATTTAACCAAGGGTGCTTCATCAATTTAGCTTTTCACCTCTTATTGAAGACTGGTAAGGCTGGTGTGAACTTAGCAGACTGGATCTGCAGGTCTACTGTTGCAGATGCTATTAAAGGATGAGCCAAAGTGAGGCTTATTTCTCCTCTAGTCATTTCCTCCCTTTGCCTACTCTTCTTTATCCATGTAAAAACAAGGACACTGTCAGGTAAAAGAAAGAGTACATTATTTGCATACATTTTAGACCGTTCCTGTCATTGTTTGGGGAAAAACAGCCCGGCATAATTATTCAAATACCATTTATTTATCATTTTCTTAAAGTATAATTTTACAGTGTGCTGGGTTTGTACAGTGCTCTAAGGCAGATTGGGGGCTTAATAACCATCCATGCATGTTTCACAAAAAGAGGTTTCGAATAACTCGAACAAAATCCAAAGGCATATCTGATCATAAACTAACACTTTACAAAAACAAAGCCAAATGAAAAATAAGAATGAAACAAATCCAATGTAAGACCTTGAAGTCTAAAAAATGATAAAGCATTTTTATAATGGAAGAAGTGAAAGGCCCTGTAGTGCTTTAGAGCAGTGCCTGGAAGAATGACAATCAGGCCATATGGCATTCTAATCACACACCATCATAGAACCTTTAGAACCATCCATAGCCTTGTTCTATCAAGATTCCTGGGTTGCACCTTCCTACCTCCAGGACGCTTTGTGTTCCCTCTTCATTTTACTTTTCCACAGCTTGTCTGTATAAGCCACAGTTTTGGTTTTGGGAGACATTTTGTGTCTAATCCATTCTGTGTCAACCAGTCCCTTCGGGCAATGCCTTCTACTGTTTGCAATTCCATTCATTGAGATTTGTTTCAGTATTTTTTGCGTGCATTAAGTATTTACAATGTACCAGAGATGAAATATTACAAAGCTACAATTTAAAGATTGCATTTTTCATGTATTATTGGTAGTGGGCACACTGCTGTATTACTGTGCTGAAAAAAATCAACAACTTTAAAGTGTGAATCTTAGCTCCAGAATTCAATATTGCAACTTGGCCAAAACTATAGATGGCAAAAAAACAGTTCAGGGCGGATTAAACTTAAAACAGTTAATAACAAACTTTAATTTTATAATAGGACAAACAATTCTTCAATTATTTTCAATTTATTTCCCTCTGCTTTGAAATCAGCAAAAACAACATCTAGGAAATTCAAATAAAATAGTCTTTAAGTGTTTATATCATCGTGGTCATCCTTTTCCTGCAGAGACTGTGTTCATTTTAGACAATTATCCCATTGAAAAAACAAACCACACATTCATATTGCCAATTGGATAGATACCTACTGTTGTTGCAGAAAGAATCCTAATGAACATTGCTCTAAATGGCGAGTCAGCTAGCTTACAAGCAGTTATTGTAGGACATGGACCTGCTTTAGAATATTTTACGTCGTCCTCGAAGGAAAGAGTTGTTGTAAGACTGTAGCTGTGTTCAAGTAGGACAAAAAGTGAAGAGGATAAAAGCAAGACAACTAATGAGTAGCCAGTTCTATCCACTTCAGGTGAGCAGAGATTAAATATATGCCATCACACTCTGCAGTTGTGAACTGCTGCACAAATGGGTGATACTGGTATGTCCTTTCTTTTTAAACAATTCACAGAGAGAGAGGTGTTTAACAAAAAAAGGTTTCAGAAAAGCCTATGCAAAGTCCAGACAAAGATGACTAAGCATCAACCGGTATGTATGCCAGTGAAAGGCAGAATCTCACTCCATGCATTGACTATGAAGCAAAAAAAACAATAAAAATGTTCCTTCTTCCTGTTTGATTCCTGTTTTTTCTTCCTTGTCTGATTTGAAGTCCCAGAGTACGGACCAGCGTTGCTGCATCATTGCTGTAGGTTGTGTAGGAAGAGGGGTCTGGATATGGAAGGCTTTAACTATTCCAAAACAATAACATACAAGCTATGTACACCTTCTCTTCACCATTATGTTTAACTTCCTGTACACAAGTCTCCCACTCCCACCATTGTCTTTCGTCTCAGTGTTGCTCTAAACACTGTCCACACAACCCTTGCAGACAAGGGTCTGTTGGTTGCTCTGTCAGCAGTGCTGTGTCTACGGGGGCAGACGCAGAGAGGATGTCCAGACTCTTGGTAATCCATGTTCTAGAAATCGAAGAAGTTCAATTCTACAACAAAAGAATGGGGAGCTGAACTTAAAGAGCTTCATTGTCTCCATCCGGAGGACAAGTGTTAGGGGTTGACAAAGACGATGCTATTCCTCCGGAGAAGAAAGCGCCAAGTCAGGGGTTTTGTCTCAATCTACTGATCGATCGATCGATCAACAAACTGGGTTTCTTAGTGAAGGTACTGAGCGATTTTAGTGTGCAAAAGGATTTGGTGAGGTGTGCTGCAGTTTGAGGGAGTTGGTTGGTCTGGTCGTTGTCGTTACTCTTTTGTCGTCTGGACGGCGGGAGGAGGCACCCCAGGCCCCCCCTCCTCTGGGGTGCTCTCCCAGCCCTCCTGTGCTCTCTGGGGGGGACGCTGGGCCGTGTTCATGTGCTGAGCAGCCGGGCCCGTGTAGGGCTGGGAGTGGGGATGGTTGTTCTGCTACAGGAGTAGGAGAGATCAAAAAAGGGGAAGGAAAAAATGGATAGAAAGGTCAGCCGTCAACAACAGTATTATGTGATGCCGGACCTGGGCTGGAAGTAAAGAGGCTGTGTTACCTGTTGGAACTGGACTGCAGGAGTGGGGTTGTGGGGGTACAGTGCTGTGTCCTCAGGAGGGGAGGAGTCGTGGTCTTCGGTTGCCTCCTGGTCGTCTGGCTCCTGATAGAAATACAGACGCAAAATAATAAGACAACAAGAGAGAGGTTGCAAGTGTGCTTCGGTGGATTAATTTTCCCATGTTCTAAATGATACCTAATGTCATTAACATTAGGTTAAAAAACATTTGGGGGTAGGAAAAAAGTTTTGTTAACAGAGCCTTCTTGTAGCAGCTTTTCAGCAATTAGTCCTACAGTTTGCTACTTTAATATAATAATAATAATAATAGATACAAATAACTTTTCTCCTCTGGCTTTATTCAGTCACCCTACATTCGACTATTATCTGGTAAAAACTCAAATAATTACCTATTGGTGAAGTGATTTACTCTACACATATTACCACAAAACATGCAAAAGTAAAACTCCCACCACACAAGTGCGAGCACACACACCTTACGTACCTCCTCGGGGCAGAGTTCACAGGCCTTGGCCAGGGTCATTCGTGCGGAGTGCGACCGCTCCAGGAAGTAGCCGTTGGAGGTCTCGTTGCTCTGGACTGGGGGAGACCAGTTGTTGTACGTGTACTGGGGGTTTCCGGTGTATGGCCTCCTCTCCAGCTCGTCGCCCAGCCACTCCACGGCCCACGTCCACTTACGCTTCAGGTCGCCGTTACTCTGGGAGCACCACACAGAGAGAGCAGGAGAGTTCTAATGTTAACAAAGTTATTCTCATATATATAATCAATCTAGAATTGTAATGTTAACACAGTTATTCTCCTAATATACATAATCAAGCTATAGTTCTAATGTTAACACTGTTATTCTCATATACATAATCTATAGTTCTAATGCTAACACATTTGTATGCTAACACATACCTAATCAATCTCTAGTTCAATCTATCCATAAACAAACTGTACAAAACCAAACAGTTAAAGAGAATGAAGTTGAGACAAAGCCTATGAGACAGGAAGACGAAGATAGACAGATTGAGGTGACTACCAGGTAGGGCTGCAGCTATCCATTATTTTAGTAATCGAGTGTTCTACCGATTGTTCCATCCATTAACCGAGTAATTGGATAAGAAATACTTTTGTTTTATTGAAGACAATATCATCTCAAAAAACTAAACATTAAGTGTAATTACGTGCCATATTACATTGTTTTTAAAGAAAACATTTTCTGAAATGCAATAAAAACCTCATACTAAAGCATACATTAAACATGCGTAACATTACCTTAAGTTGTTCAACTTAACTTTCAGAACTACACGTTTCAACCTGAAACTGATCTGTATATGCCTAAACATAAATATTAGTTATACTCAACCTATTTTCATTCATAAATTTGATTACAATGTCACACAGTTGTTAAAGTTATGCTATTAGATCGTTGATCAGCTGTTTCTCCGTGAAGAGAGAGACTGAGAGAAATTGGTGCGCAACAAATCAGCTGTTTTTCCAAAGGGATAATCAACAAGTCGGCTCTTTTGATCAAATTGTGCTCACCACGTATTTTCTTGTCTTTGTTATTGGTAGTCGTTGTGTTTAGTGTAGTTTCATCGTCCATACTATTGAACGGATGATTAAGTTAGACTCAAATGTTTTCTGCTGAGATGCTAAATCATTGACATTGTGCTATTACTGTGGTAAGCTAGTTCAATTTTGCAGTAGATACTGTACATAGTTTTCATTTTAATTACGTTTGAACTGATTTCAAACTTTGGACACTTCCTGTCGTTTTTTTCCAGCCTGTCTCTTCTCTTAGCCCCTCACTATTTACGCTCTCTTTCTTCATTTTGTAACCTGCGCCACCAGTGTTCATGGCATGTGACGCCAGCAGCATCAGCCCGGTGCGCGACAGTAATAATCCTCTGTGCGGAAACACCGTGCGCCATACATCGATGATAAGATTGATTAAACAAAGCTTTTAGGGAAAACATTTTGTATCGCGGCATTTTAATAATCAAATTATTAGAGTTTTTCGAGGAATCATTTTAGCCTTACTACCAGGTGCCATATGATCTACCTGTAGTATCTGGTAGGCCACCGTACAGTTGCTAAACAACGCCACCATGCACTTGATACACTGGTAGGCCCGTTTCTGGTAGTGGTTCTTGGAGCGCTGGATGGTGTCAAACAGGCCGTCCCGGTCATCCGGTATGCCCTTCAGGACGTTGTGGATTCGATGCGTCTGCCAGGAGTCTTCTATTAACAGGATTTGCAGCAGCAGGTCTAGGTATGGCCTCAGCTCGTATGTGTAAGAATACGCCACCTAGGGGACAACGGGATATGTGAGCAGAAATGCCAATACCATAATTGGATCTTCCGAATCTGGGTGTAGTCAGGAATGAATGGTTACCTGCCATAGCAACTCAGACAGCACAGTGGAGGAGAACTGGGGGTTTTCCCAGCAGCTAAAGCGCAGCAGCTTGACTGTCTCCTCCGAATTGCTGCAGTCCTCGATGATCTTCTTCACATAGCTGGTCCGAACAAACAGGATCTCTGACACCAGCTGCTGCAGGGGCATGATGGGGGCGGTTAGGCTGGCGTCACCGTACGGGTTGGGCAGCGCCGGGTTACCTAGATAGAGGGTGGGGGGATCAGATATGCACACAGATGTACATTCATTTCATCTAGTAAATCTACTAGGACACTTCAATATAACTAAATGAATAAGTGGTGACACTTGATTGAAGGCTACCATTGATGGAGGACTGCATGCGTGTGGAGACGTCACAGCATCGCAGCAGCTGGGACACCACGGTGTAAAGCTTTCCTAGTTCAGCATACTGGTACTTTATGGGAGGGCCGGGCCCTTCGTCCAAAGCCACCAGCATGAATGTAGCAGGGACACTCAACTTCAACAACTGGGTCTTCTCTGCCATGCCTGATGAGAGAGAGGAAGACCGAAAGCTTGAGGAAGAAACTAAAGTTTTATCCCAGGTGGACCTCTGTGATTCAACAATTGTTCTTATAGATAATGAAATAACTCATTCAATTTATTAAATTCCGTTGCATTTATTTCGTCATATTTGTTTTAATTATGGTTGACAGTAATATGAACAAACAAATGCACATCATATTATTTTTACCCCCATACACCCTGCCCAGATATAGTTTTACTGGTAAAGTGTTTGCAGAGGTGTTAAACGTACTGGAGAATGATCCTTGAGTAGATTAAGTAGAGATACGGTACTAAAACCCTACTCCAGTAAAACTGAAGTCACCTACTGGATGTCTACTTGAGTGAGTCTAAAAGTATCTGAATATAAATGTACTTAAGTACCAAAAGTTATTGTGATCTTAAATCTACTTTAAGTACACTAAGTAAAAATAGTCACAAATGTTGATGGATAATATAAATGGCAGAGATGCTTTTTCTAGGATACATTTTAAAAAACTGTCACATAGCCTAATTGAGATCCTTGGCAAAATATCCAGTCTTATCAAATCAGAATTGGGCTGCCTGTGTAAATGTGGCCTCCTGAAAAAGAAAGAAGCATACAATAAAATAACGGGACTTGAATTCAACCAATAGCCTAGGCTTCTACAAACAAATATTCTAGTTGAATGAACATCTCTAATGATGAACATAATAAATGCAGGTTATGCATAGTCCATCAGGTGGGCCCAAAAGCCATCGCTCTCGTTTAAAAATATTTACAACAATTAAGCCCCATGAATGTAAAGATTATGTCCTTGTGGAGAGATTTAAGAACCACTGGTCTAGAGCAGGGCCATTCACAGAACCTTTAAATGGCATGTTCTGAAACTAGACTAACAAATAATAAAAAATTATTGCAGCCGTGACACAGACTATTTGAGAATTGTTATTATTTTCAATTATTTGCTTGACCTACAACATCAATATGATATAAACGTGAAAGGCTTTCCAAAATTAGTCCTTCATAATTTAACATCCTAGTCAAGAAACACATTCAATATAATACATTTTGTTGTGAACGCAAACAATGTATTGTCAATGAATAGCATTATTCATAGTAGGCCTGTGATATTTAGCTAACAACTGGATTGTTTGGCTTTTGCCAACCTAAAAGTAACTAGGCTGCTTGATTAGTTAGTGAGTATACCTGCGTGGCAGACATCGCTGACATAACAAATCCCTGCTGAAGGTGTGCCACACATTTTTTATGGAATATTCACACGTATCCCTCCCTCTGTGCACACAGCTGTGCTTAAAGTGTAAATACAAATTAATGTTGTCAGTTAATTCATAGAACGTATAGTTCCACTGAACTGCTTGGATGTTAAACGGGGATTAAGAAGAAATTACATGTAAAAGAGTTGAAAACAAATATACAAATCTTATACTGAAAACATTTTGTATATAATAATGCCTATACTTCCGGATACTCGTGATGACACCACTGCTCTCGTGGGTGTGGGGTTTCACATTGGATTGGCTCAAAAAAAAAGTCATGCTGATTTGACAAATAGTGTTGCATAGTTTAGGTGTTAAAACAGAAAAGCTTTACCCCTCTCAAATTTGAAACTTCCATCTGTTGGACAAAGTAGCCGACTAAAAGCAGTAGTTGGACATCCTACACTACACTGATTAGCACAATTTGTCAAATATCGGAAAATCATTTGTCTCACAGACTTGTCTTAACAACACATCCCTTTAGTAGTTTGTATATAGTCATGTAATAATAACTTAATGTATTAAATCAATACAGGATATGCTAGTGCCTTTTCATTAATATATTTGAATTGGGAAAATAGTTGCTTGTAAAAAATCAAAGTGACTGGTAAAACATGGGCATTCCTCAGCCACAGTGTGAAAAGAAATTTTCCACCCTGGTAAAGACTTTCTGACTGGGTTCCTGTCCTCGAAAAATAAATTAACTAACAGCCAGACTAATTGACTTGGGCAAGAACAATGGGATAGACTGAAAAGGGTAAAGAATTTCGGGCAAATTACTGATTAACATGATTAATCTTTCCTATAGGTGACAAGTAAATTACCCCACCTTTGAAAATCAGCAGGGGGCAAATTTGGCAGAGAAGAGGGCAGATGACAAGCAAGTCACATTCACTCACCAGAGTGGTTAAGGTGAAAGGGCAAGTCCATCGGCTGAAGCTGAAATGCTGCTAGATTGATTGGGAAGCACTCACTCCACAGAGTACAACTTCTCCAGAATGGAGAGAATGGATCATCAGCATACTTATAGCCGCTTTCCGACTGCAGGGATTTTTGCAGTTCCTAGAACATAACGTTCCTATAACCCTTTTTTCTTGTGTTCAGATAGAAGAAATTGCGGGATTATTTAGTTCCTCGCACCGCCGTTCCTATAACCTTTTTAGCTCCTACTCCAGAGCAGGATCTTTCCCTTTTCCTAGGTCTACGTTGATTGGTCCAATTGGCCGGTCGCTTTGTTTGTCTATTGGGTAAAATACTACATATTATGCTGGAGCCTTCATCTTTTGTGTTTCTGTGTTAAGTAGCTACTCAATTTTTTATGACTCCAGCCTAGTTTTTAAACGCAGCGGTAGGACTATATTATCAACACAACATTATTATTTTTTTAATTGTATTGGATGTCGTTTTCAGCCTCGTAATCTGAACGAACAGCAAGCCGCTGAAGGAACCAGGAAAACAACCAGATCATCCCGCATAGACATAAGATGATTCACACACTTATCTCCAATCATACACCCAGTGTTACAAACATTAAACTGTGAAATGTTGTTGTATGTTGCGCTATGCTAAAGTCTAGAGATAAAGCCTGTTGCGATGCCTGCGTCACTCTTACCCCTCCTACCAGTTTCTATGGCCAAATGACCAGTGCGAATGCAAGCAAAACCGGTTTTGGGGGAGAGGAGTTAGTAGAACTGTTTAGAAGTGGACTGTTCCTATAACTACGTTCGTGTAACTACTTGGTCCATTTCAAATTCCATTTCAGTACATACTAAAAAGTAATACTGGAATCCTGGAAAAACATGACAGCGAGAGGTGTTGAACGAGTTCACAGTAACGTTCATCAGGCAGTAATACAGTAGCCTTCGTTCAGTTCACGTTCGCCCAAAATATGAATGAGTTGAAATATCGTTCAATGAATGCGTTCAGGCACAACACTTGCCATCGCATCTTTAGTGACCACGGAGAGTCCGGAAATCCATTTAAAGTCCAATCGAAAAGAAGGCACCCTACCCAGGGCAGATGTCCCCATCGCTGCCCTGGGGCATTGAGAATGATCTTTCGACCAGAGGGAAGATTACCCCATACTGGCCCTCTAACACCATTTCCAGCAGCACTGGTCTCCCATCCAGTGACTAACCAGGCCTGACCCTACTTAGCTTTAGAAGCAAACCAGCAGTGCGATACAGGGCTCTATGCTGCTGGCAAGATGGGACTCCAAGCTGGACAATGTTCCGTGGTAGCAGGTGCAAGGCCAGAATCGGAATCGTGACAGTCATATCCGAAGAGACTGCTGCACGGGGCGTTTTCCCCTTGAAATGTGCGATATTTCAAAGAAAAAGTTAACTTAAAAACAAGTAAATAAAATGTGCAATGGTTGAGTTCAGAATGTTATGTGAAAAGTCTGAAAAGTTAGCTAGCGCAGGAGCCTCATCCACATATTACCACTCCACTCTCATGCTCAACAATTTCAATTGTTTTGATGAGGAAGCTTAATGCGCAGTTGCCATGTGATGACAAAACTGGGCTTTGGAGAGATGTAATGTCCTTAGGCTAGTTCGGCACAGGAAACCTGATATTAAACTACAATTACATGATTACATATTGACCATCAGAGATAAGAATGTCACAGGGAGACAGAAGGAAGCTACTATGCAATTATCCCTCATCAACATCTAAGATCAAAACCACTTTATTTGTCTGACAGCCAACAAACCTACCTCAAAAAGTACAAATCACTAAACACTAATCCCAGCAAGAAACAAACCAAATAAACACTAGAAACATTGTTACTCCAAACCCACCCACATTAACGCATCTTACCCAAGTTGGCGTACATGACGAAGAGGTTGAAGTACTGCTGCAAGTGTCGTCCATGCTCTGACACCTCCCTCCTGAGCAGGTTCAGCACCGCCCTCAACAGGTGGTCACTCAAACTCAGGTTATCACAGCCCTGGTGCAGTAGGTCAAAGGTTACACCTCATTTGTAACGAACTACCTCACACACCCCACTTCTCGTTAACCCCTTCCCATCATGCGTACCTGTGTGGACCCCCCAGGGGAGCTGGCGGGAGCGGGGCAAGGCCCGTCCGCCAGGGAGAAGTGGGCAATGAAGACGATGAGTTTGGCGAAGGCACCCCGGACCTCGGCACTGGGGCACTCAAGCAGGTACTCTGAGAAGCGCGTGGGGTGGGCAAACAGCACATTGTGGGCAAACCAGCAGCGAACATTCTTACTGTGCCTCAGGAGGATACAGAGGGCGTCATACCTGAGAGAGGCAGATGACACGATGAGGGATGAGGAGGGAAACCAAGTTATAAAGCACTTAAAACCCTGCCCCACTCACCAGTCACTTGCCGGGCCTCGGACTATTTTCTTAGTGTGGAATCCAGTGCTGAAGAGGAACCGAGCTGCTAACTGAATGCTAATCATGGCTATCTCTTCAGCCTCAGGCAGCAGGTGGTCCTGGCCAGGGGGAGGGTTGAGGTAGACGCTGTTACAGGTCAGCAGCTTCTTGACGAACTGGAAGTACTCCAGGCTGTACTGCATGCGGCTGTGCATGAACTGGACATTCTGCTTCCGCACGCTGCACTCGATGGCACTAGGCATCTTCACCTGATGGGGGGATGAGTGTGGTTGGACTCTACATTCTTAAATGGACAGCCAAACATGCACACAAACACAAACATAACCAACAGTCGTTCCCACCTGTCGTGGCGTAGTGGGGGAGATCGTCAGCTCAGAGATGCACCTGGCCAGCTCCCCTTCTGCCTCCCCTGCAGCTGCTCCGCCCGCTGCGTCCATCCGCTCGTAGAACAGGATGTAGGCATTCCACCATCTCTTCTGCCTCCTGTAGGACATCCTCTTCATCATGTGGTCAAACACCTCCCCCATGTACTCCCCACCGAAGCACTGGCTCTTCATCTCTTCGTCATCGTCCATTTTGCACTCAGTCACATCGCCGTCGTCAAACTTGTACCAGCGCTCCTTCTGGCCACTGTCGGTGACTCCAGTGCCTCCATCTCGCTGGGTGATATACGAGTAGTAGTGGCCACCGCTAGCCTGACCCGAATGCACCAGCACCCCCACCAGGCGGTATTTGGAACTGCAGCCAGGCGGATCCGGCTCCGACGGTTCGTTCTGCATGATCATCTGAGTGGAAGAGGACAATGGTTTCTCTTAACTTTGAATATGTACGCAAACTATAACACTGTACATCACTGAGGTCAAAGTTATCTACCTGGCTCTCTGGGTTGCCGTCGTCTCCCTCCAGCTTGGCCACACCGGCCACAGTGTAGGGCTCCATGTCCAGCTCCCTGGGGAACTCAAAGTAGTCGTTGAACTTGATGGCACACTCCCTTTCCCAGTCATAATCAAACCTCTTCAGCTGGATGGCCAGCACCGGGGGAAGCTTCTTGATCAACAGCCTCTTCACCGTGTCCACCTGTAGTGGATTAGGGTCGGAAATGTAAAACTTTAGTATGTCTGTGTCTGTACCAAACATATGTATTTGGCAACAGAATCAGAAGAACTGGGAAACGTGAATTAATTAATAATGAGGTACCTTTTTGTTGCACTTCTCACAGTGGTAGGCGTTGGCTCCTTCCAGGAGGTCTCCTTTGACGTACTGCTCCATGGAGTCCAACAGGTTCTGGTGGTTCCTGATGTCCACGTTCAGAGTGGTGAACGACTCCTCACACTCATACCTGGGTATAGAAACCGTTTCCATCAATAAACGCATATTTTACACCCATGACAAAAACCTGGAAATATGCCGTGGACATGTAAATGAAAGAAAAAGGTCAGAGGGTGGTTGAGATTTGATTCAGTCAGTGCTAGTTAGAGCTCACGACATGGCGGAGATGTTGGATTAATATCACACCCACCTATGGGGGCAGTCACGACAGATCTTCTGGTCAGCAAAGGAGCCTCCCAGCACCTTGCTGAGCATGGAAGGGTGGCCCAAGGCCTTCAGAGCCTCATCCAGACTGTCCACTAAGGAGTTGAAGAATTCCAGAGCATCATGCTGCTCCCGCAGATTCACTGGTTCACCCCATAACCTACATCAGACAGATAGATTCACTGGTTCACCCCATAACCTACATCAGACAGATAGATTCACTGGTCCACCCCATAACCTACATCAGACAGAATGTTAATGGGCTTCCAAAGCTATTTGTGTTACATTGGTTTCAAAATAAACATTTGGATGTATTTGAATAATTACTTATGGCAGATTGAACGGTCAAGGCTGCTTTGTTTTTGTTGCAGTTATTTTATGAGGAGAAATGGTTTCCACTAGATTCCAGAACCACAAAGACAAAATTGGCTCAAATGTGAAAATATAAAGAAACATTTGTGCATTTCACCCATGACTGTATTTAGCATCACATACGGTTTTATGAGGAAGAAGACTTCACTTACTTCCTTCGCACAACAGCAACCACAATTGTTAAAAGTAATCCATCCAGTGGTAAAACAGGAAATGAAAACCTTTTATATGCCAACTTAACTTCTGGCTATTCCAAAACATCCCTTCAAACTTAATTGTTTGCTAACGCTAGCTCACCTGAACTGTTTCCAGAAGCCCCTAGGTACGTAGTACTGCAATCGGGAGGAAGCCAAGTGGCCGAAGATGACCTGTAGGTGGCGCAAAACCCCGATGTTGTACTCCTTCCTGTCCTCAGACTTACTGAGCGAAGGCTTGTCATCAAACTGGTGTTGGTAGCTGAACACCTCATCCCGCGCGGTGCCATCTGCATTAGTCTGAGGGAAAACGACATAGTTACACATCTAGGTTCCTCTACACTAAACCCCTGTAAGTAGCGCCTATGACGCTTGCCATTTTGCGGAACAATATACAGTCCCAGAACGTAACTAAGTGAGTCATTTCTAACTAACTCAATGTGATTGAGCCCAGATCCGGACTAATAGCAGTCAGTCCAGTCACCTCGTTCTCCTGCTTCTCATCCCCAGACAGTTCATCATCCACATCGGTGCCAGTGCCCTCCACGGCCAGGATGCCGTTCCGGATGGGCGGAATCATGTAGAGCTGTTGGATCACTGAGTTCATGTAGCAGGTGGCCCCGGCATTCTTCAGCCCCACAAAGCCTTTGGGGGGCCGTGGTCCCACGGGAGGGAGGTACTCCCACTCTGTCAGAGTCTCACAACCTGACAGGGAGAGAAAGGCGCTTTTTATCAAGGTTTCCCAACCCCAACAATTAACATCAGAACAACAACTACAAAGGTGTTTGGGTAGACATACGTTCTAACAGTATGAACAAAGAGTGATCTGAAGTCAGAAATTCCTGATGGTTTAATAAAAGTTGGTACATAGTTTACCAAGGTAGTACATCTAAATGTGTATAAAGTAGAAGTGTATCTACATAGCACATGTATATATGAGTATGAAGTAGATGTGTCCTTAAGTAGTACATGTATAATAAGCCGTTTTCGGACCGCAGGGATTTTTGCAGTTCCTAGAACATAAAGTTCCTATAACCCTTTCTTTCTTATGTTCCGACAGGAGAAATGTGGGGATTATTTAGTCCCCCGCACTGCAGTTCCTATAACCAATTTAGCTCCTACTCCAGAGCAGGGTCTTTCCATTTTCCCTTTTCCTAGGTCTACGTTGATTAGTCTAACTTTTAAATTATGCCAGTCGCTTCGTTCGTCTGTTGCATATAATGCTACATATTATGCTGCAGCCTTCGTCATGTGTTTTTGTGTTAAGTAGCTACTCAGTTTATATGACTCCAGCCTAGTTTTTAAACGCAGTGGTTCGAACTCCGTTATTAGGACATTATCAACACAACATTCTTTTTATAAAATTGTATTGGATGCCGTTTTCAGCCTCGTAATCTGAATGAACAGCAAGCCGCGGAAGGAACCCAGCACTACTTGGGCTGAAGACAACCAGATCATCCACATACATAAGATGATTTACACACTTATCTCCAATCATACACCCAGTGTTACAAACATTAAACTGAGAAATGTTGTATGTAGCGCTACACTAAAGTCTAGTGACGACGCTATAAAAGCCTATTGCGGTGCTTGCGTCACTCCCTTATCCCTCCTACCAGTTCCTATGGCCACTTGACCAGTGCGAATGAAAATAGCAAAACCAGTTTTGGGGGAGAGTAGTTAGTTGAACTGTTTAGAAGTGGACTGTTCCTATAACTACGTTCCTGTAACTACTTGGTCGGGAAGCGGCTAGTGGGAAATAGAGGTGTACCTTTTTAGTACACGTATAAATAAGTATCATTTATATGTATCCCTACGTAGTACATGTATATATTAGTATGGAGGTGTACCTAGGTAGTACATGTATATATTAGTATGGAGGTGTACCTAGGTAGTACATGTATATATTAGTATGGAGGTGTTCCTTAGTTAGTACATGTATATATTAGTATGGAGGTGTACCTAGGTAGTACATGTATATATTAGTATGGAGGTGTACCTAGGTAGTACATGTATATAT
>JACXGM010003976.1:0-16282 GCA_016801145.1 Umbra pygmaea | reverse complement strand
ATTAGTATGGAGGTGTACCTAGGTAGTACATATCAGTGAGAGTGTCGACAATCTGCTTGAGGTTCCTGACACAGCCGACTGCCAACGCCACCAGCAGCTCAAAGCCTGCGTTGATGGAGGCGGGGCTACTGCAGACAGGGATGGCCTGCTCAGTGGGAAACTCCCCACTCTTCACATACTGCAGGTACACATTAGACGCTGGGAAGATGAAGTCATCAATCAACTCCTGGAGTGACAAGAGAGGTGAACAAGTAGAATTAACATGACGAACACTTCATGCAGCAGCCTGTGTTGAGTTTTCCTGCAACTATATTAAGTGAACTATCAGTCAGTCACTTTAAAGAAAAACATAATTCCCCACCTTGATGAGGTTGGCCCCGCCCTTCTCACAGCCAATGTAGTACTTCTTTTCTGGTGTCTGGAAAGCCAGTAGCTCCTTGGTGACCCCCAGGTGACCTTCTAGAATGGTTTCCTCAACCCCAGTCTCTCCTGCCTTCTTCACTTCATCCTAGTAGAAAAGATACCAAAGTTACATTTTGTAGTAATATTTTCCAGGGTAATATGACCAAATTAACATTTTAGTCACTTAGCAGACACATTAACCAGGGCGACTTACAGTAAGTATACAAACAGTTCCCTTGAGCAATTTAGGGTTAAGTGCCTTGTCCAAGGACACAACAACATTTGGCACAGTCAGTAATCAAACCGGCAACCTTGCGACTACTCTCTAACCACTGAGCAATCTGTGACCCACATACATGAAAAAGCATTTAATCAGAACTCAACAAAACACTTCCAGAATCTTGGCCACAATTTCTCAAAGCTCTTCTGTCCTGACACTCCAAATGTGGAACCCAACATCTAAAGTGACCCCGCAGCGCTCTGTTCCTCAACCATTGCTTAACATTAAAAAAGTGATCTTTCAAACCAAATATTGCCATTACTGTTTTTTCCCCAAATAAATAATCTGATTTATCTAACCCAAATCCCAGGCAGCGCTATGCCAATTTGCGCTGCCTCATGCAGGAGGTCCGGGGAAAGCCGAAGAAGCTATAACTAGGCTCGAACCACTGACTAGCATGACACAGACTGTCCTGCAATGCAGCTACTTAGCCCACTACGCCACATGTACCCCCAAGGTTGACATCACTTGTATTAATAATTTATATGAAATGGTAAGACGTCCAAAGCCTACCCTGATCCTCTTGAGCCAGTCGATCTCGTTGTTGAGCAGCACCTCGGCGTTGGGCAGGTTGATGTTGCTGTTGTAGGCGTAGTTCAGCAGGTGCCTCAGCAGTGTGAAGTAGTCCCCTGCCTGCTTGGCCCTCTCCTTGGCCGTGCTCTGGAGGGAGAGGAAGGACATGTTACAACAAGGCTTCCCAGTGGACTGAGGTGCTGCATCTCCCCCAGAAAGTTGGGATACAGGGAGCATAAACTGATCCTAGAAACGATCCCATCAGAGTCACCTCTACCCAGAGCTGAATAATGACTATTGTGGCGGTAGGGAGATGGAGGGAAACTCACCCCTAAAACTGTGAAGAGGAGGGTGATGAAGAAGAGAAGGGGTCTGTGTCCCATACAACACCTAGTGGCCATGAGGAAGAACTGCTCCTGAGCCATCTGACGAACGGACCTGGGGACAAGAACAGGTTCACTGTTAAACCAAAAGGCAGTTTCCTAATTATGCCTAGTTGTGGAAGAGACAAAACGCTAAAAACATTATGGACAAAATCCATTTAATTCCAATTATCCCTTTGGAGTTGATACACAGTCAGACACGGGACATACTTGCTGTGGCAGTGCAGGAGCAGGTCTATGATGTAGGTCTGCCAGGCCTTCTCCTTACTGAGCGTGTCCAGAGCCGTGGGCAGCAGAGCGAAACACAGGGTCATGACCTCCAAGGCCTCGCAGCACACCTGTTCATCCTCTCCATCCGGCTCTTTACCAGCATTGCTCTGTAGAGGGACACACAAAGTTGATGGACGATCAACTCTCCATAAACACACCTCTGGAACGATGCAATATACCAGTGGATTTCCAACAGAGTTTGGCTTTGATATGTATTTTTTTAACTAAAAACCATACACTCAGTCCAAAGAATGTTTCACCTTCTCATAGATCTGGCTGATCTCTTCGTTGGCGCTGAAGACCAGCTGTATGCTGCCACAGCCTGATGCCCAAACGATCTTCTGCACTGCCCGAATCACACAGATGTCTGGGATGTACTTCGAAGCCTGGAAAAAGTTCTGGGAGTTCGGAGGCAGTGACTGCAAACAACAAAAACACAATTAGTCCTACAATGTTGACTAGCCAGTGTGGCAAGTTAAATGTTCACACGCTGTCCTCTCACCTGGTCAGAGATCTGCTGGGCCAGTCGTATAGCCACATTGCGGAGCATGCACTCAGACGCAGGGTTGGGGATGTTCTGTAGAGCACTCTGGAGGACCAAGGCCTGGTCATGGGTTGCCTGGTTGATCTACAGATGTATAACAGATTATTTGAAATTCATATCAAGAGCCAAGGTAATTGAGAACCAATAGTAATTCACAATGACAAACAGGCAACAGGCATGATGGTGGAAACTCTACAGAGTACTCAGCAGTGGATTAAGAATATCAGTCAATATTATGTTCATTCAGTTAATACTGATTTTATATTTATTTGTTGTTGTGTATTTTATTATTCTTTATGACAGAACATCAGGAAGTATATGGTAGGGGGACAGGCATCTAGGGAAAAACAGAGCCGAGACACAGAGCCGAGGCTGAGCCGGGTTAAGAACCCCTGATGCTGGGGTGCATGTGTAGTCCAGAGTTCGCTACACCAAACTCCGGCACAATTCAGATGAAATTCTCATTTGCGGTCAGCACTGCCCAAAACTATTCCTGGAGAGCTAGTGTTCCTAGGTTCTCTCCAATCATAATTTAGCACAACTGGTTCTAGTATTTGAAAATCAATATAATGAGGCTATTGAGAACAGGGGATGGAGGGAAAACCATTCTTCAGAAACAGGGTTGGGCAACCCTGGTGTAGGTACTTTGGGGTGGTTAAGGCATGTGTTGTCAGAGCTTGGTGACTAGGGTCTTGTTACCATCTGCTGGAAACTGTAGTTAAGCCACTGAAGGTTTTCTAGCAAGGCGATATAGTGGCAGTGCAGCAGTGCGGTTTACCGGGGAAGCAGGACTGGTGCCCTCCACCACGGGCTGACAGGCCTCAGCCACAGCCTTGACGTGTCCGAAGCCAACGGCAGTGAGCAGCAGTTTAGCGATCTTCAGAGCATTAAGGTACGCGCCCCGCCGTGTTTCCATATCGGCCGACGGCAGGAAGTTGTTCCTGGTGAGCATGCTAAGTACGAGCGGAAGACCGCCGCTCTTCAGGAAATTGTACTGGAAGTCACTGGCATCCTCACCCAGGGTGCCACTGGCCGGCATCAGCAATGCGTAAACCACCTGGGTAATCAATCACAGTGTTAGACATCAGATGAGAGGATGTCAATAGGAGAGTAAGGGATAATCAATCATATTAAACAACAAATACAGTCTGCACACACCCCACAATCCCACCAAACGTTACCGACCTCGGTGAGATAGAGGACTTGGGAGGGTGAGGGGCCAAAGAAGCGCGAGTCTAGGGTGGGGCTGAGGCTGTTCTCTCCCAGCTTGGCATGGTCCAGACAGATGGCACGCAGGTTCTCCACCGTGGTATTATCTACACCATGCAAACCAGAACATCATCAGATACTCAGTGATGTGAACACTGCAGTAACAGAGACAGGGGAAGGCTTTGTAGCAGACAATGTGTGTGTACCTGGAGGCATCAGCTTCATGAGCAGCCTGGCTCCGTCTCGTAGCAGCGGCATGTTGAGGGTACAGCCCAGGTCTGCCACCTGCCACAGGAAGGAGATGTAGCGCAGGTGGAGAGACATGATCTACAGAGAGAGAGGTTACCGAGGTGAGGACAGTGCACAGAAGGAAAGTGGAGGCAGTCAGTACTTGAGTGACATACCACTCCGGGCAGGCAGCTCTCCACCTCTGGGTTGGGTCCATCGCTAAAGTGGTTGCCGTGGTTACTAGGTGAGCCAGTAGAGGAGTCTGAGGAGCTGTCAGGACTGGAGGGCACGGTGGCACTGACCTGTGTCAGCTTAGCTGTGATCAACTACACACGCACACACAGTTAATACTTAATTTGTACAACATACTGAAAACAATGTATCTATCTATTAATCCTAGGAGATTAGCTACTTTAGGAGGAAATAAATCTTTACTGAAACCCATTGGAACAACGCCTAGACGAAACAAAACAGTCAGCCATTGATTGTGAAATTACTAGCTCACTGTTTTGTCTTTGAGGTTGAGCTGACCAATCAGCTTCCTGTCATCGGCCGGGTCAACCACCTCTCCTCCAATGAACAGCTCTATTTTGGTGTGCGTGGCGTTGGCCTTGATGCGCGTCAAGATGCCACGACGCACCGAGCCGATGGTGTCGTTAGTGTGAGACCAGATGTCCAGGTCATCCACTTGGCGACCCTGGTTAGGAAAGCGCACGATCAGCGTGATGTGCTTCCCTCGAAACGCCCTGAGAAAGAGAAAGACTCAATAACAGCTCTGAGAGGGTTCTGACTAATTAAACCGTTGTTTCTGCGCGTCTCTCTCCTACCTGGACATGGGCAGAATTGTCCTCTCCTCGTGATAATCGCTGTCACACTCGTTGATGTACTCCTTTAGAACAGTGAGCACTCGGACCATGCGGATGGCCTCCTGGCGTGCACAGTTAATACTGTCCTTATCACGGTCCAGGACACACAGTGTGTCGTATGATGCCTTTAGGCGGTCAAAACAGGACTGGATGAAGTCCTCATGGATCTCCACCTGGTTGACCTGCAGCTTGGGGCCCAGGTTGGTGTAGATCTCCTTCAGCAGGTCAATGGCTCGGCTGGCGATGTCGTCACTACCCTGGATCACCACCTGTAAGACAGTCGGTTTGTGCTCTTTCACCATCCACAGATAATCCATGAACATACATGTTCTTATAGCAGATGGATTACTACTGATTGGCTATTCATTTTACTGTTTTAATCGAGTTAGTAATTTATAATCATAGAAATATGGCTAATAATCTTTTTTATTTCACTTTTTTTTGCACTGATTATTCGGATCATGCGTGGGATGATAACGTTTACCAACTATATTTCCACAATTTAATTTACAGGCGCCTGATCAGAAAACTAGGATTCACTAGAGAGAGACGTGGCAGGATAGATAATCGGACTTATCTAACCCGAATTCCAAGGCAGCGCTATTCCAATTTGTGCTGCCTCATGCAGGAGGCCAGGGAAAAGTCAGAACCCATAGTCAGGCTCAAACCCGTGACAAATCTATCATGACATAGAATGTCATGCAATGCAGCAACTTATTTATTTAACCAGGTAGGCCGATTATAGCGCTGATTCCATTCAGTCGACTAGCTGGTTGTGTGAGATCTGATTCCTGCTTGTGTCACTTTACTACACCACTGCTGAAAGAAAGTAATGGGCTACAGAATATAATGGTATTTTGTAAGACAAATAGTGCAACACTAATAACAATAAATGTTAACAAAGGTGTTTTCCAAACTTTTATTGAATAAAGCCTACAACTTAACCTGAAGAAATCCCCTTCACTAATTTTTTGTATACTGCTCAAGTGAGGGCACTTGTAGCAGTTGTTAGATTTACTATAACCTGTGCTGAACTTTAAATCTACTTTTGACGTTATTAGAACTTGTGAAAAAATGCCTAATAAAGCTATAGTATGGAAGCATTTTATCAAAGGACTGGGTGATGCAAAACATGTTGAACGCAAACTCTGCCAACAACGATTTTCATACCATAGATTTACGTAGAGCTGGGCAATATGGAAATAAATATAATAAATAACTGGGGTAAAGTCAAATAATAGAAAAGCTAGAAAAGTCTGGTAAGTTCAGACAATTACATCACTTTACTGTAATCCAGCCTTTAAAACCAGGAAAACACTTTTGTCACATCACGATAACCAAAATCTAAGACGATAATCAGTCTAATATCATGATATCGATATAATATTGATATATTGCCCAGCCCTAGTTTCACATTAAATAATAAGTAGTCTACCGCTTGAAAACAGTAAGTGTTGCTCATGTAGGTGCATGCATATGCACTGCTTTGAATAATCTAAACTGTAAACCCGAATGCAGAAAGTAATTGATTGAACTGAGTTCAGAATACTTGATATAATTCCAAAAGTTATATTAAATTAAACATGTTAAATGACTTCAACAATTTCTTCTTTGAGTTTATGAAACTGAGAAGTTTCTAGTTAGTATAATAATGTGCAGCTTTAAGTACAAACGGCTGTCAAAAACAGGTGTACTGCTTTCCCTAAATCAATTTAATGTTTAAAATCTCTGTGTACATTTTGTGTAGAAATGTTGTCAAAAGGGTTAAAAGATGGAACAGTGAGTTACATTTATGAACTAAAAAATAGAGGCAATTAGTTGCCTTAATTTTTAAAGATCTGTTTACTTTTCCGGTTGACAGTGTACATGTGCCAATTAAACGTACAATATGTAGTTTTTGGCCGCTAGGGGTCTCTCAATCAAAACAATAGCAAAAGATGTACTTGGATGACGTCGGAATGTAGCGTGGGATCGTGTTTTTTTATCGTCGTCAATGACAACCTTCCAATCTAGCATCTCCGGCAGAAGAAATGTTCACTGACAAAGTAATATATTGTTAAAAATATTATAACTTTATTCATGTTATGTTTGGGGGTTCCCTGGAACTTAGAGCAACTGCAGCAGTCAAAGGTTATATGACGCCATTGACGAAAACAAAATGAAACGTCCCGTGTCTTCGAATTAGATTACAAATATCTCTGGGTTTGAAAGATGGTGGAAACATTTAGGATAATGTAGGTACACAACTAAGAAATATATATAATAGTGATGTTTTCTTTTTTAATGCAGTAAGTCTTTTGTTATTGTTTTGGAAAACTACATATTGTACCTTTAAATGACTTGCTATGCATATTGGCATGTTCAACAACATTTTTAATTTGTAGTACATGGATATTACTTTATTACTAATCACAGTTATAATTACAACTGCTTCGTTGTATATATCGGCAATCAGCTGACACCTGAGGCTTAATATTAGGAATAATTTGATAGCAGATGAATCTGGATGAAATTACAAAATAAACTAATTTTGATCGGACACGTGTTGTCACTCGAGCAATTTTTACAACTTGCCATCTCAAATATGTGGTTGCAGCCATTGACGGCTTCTTTTTTGTGCAACATGTGGTTGGATTAACCGTATGCAATCCCACAGATCTGGCCAAGGAATTGCGGAACTGCAATTTTATTTAATAAAATAACAAAACAGTGACCAAACTTTTGAAAACAAATGTCTGCTTGCTTCACATCTGTGTAGTAGTTAAAATGCTGTCAGTTCCACTTTAAGTTTATGGATTGCTGTATCTGCATCAGAACTAAGGAAATCAATTTCAAAGTACTGCAAATGTTTTAAAGTAATGTTGGTGTATTACAACACACACACACACACACACACATCTTAAGTTACAAATGATAATGTAGCCAGGACAAGTAATTTGTTTGAATAAAATGAATATTTCATATAATAAATGTTTTATAGTTCTTATTCACTGCAAAGAATTGTGTTTTTCAATTCGCCTTTGGCTAAGCCACACCCTAGAATGTAGATTGACCAATCACAGCGCAGCCAAGAACGAGTTCACAGAGGTCCGACACTTTTTCACAGAGCTCCATTGACTTTAACACAGGCGTCTCATATTTTTGTTCTCGGCAGGCTATTACAGTCGTAGTTTTATCAAAAATATGGTTAACGTTGTGCCTGGGGCATTTGTAACACAGATACGCGTTTCCCAGAGAGGTTGGAGGGTGGTGTCCGTTTTTTTCCCTTCCCAAAGCCGAAGTCAAATCCTGACAAGTGTCTGCTAACATTAGCATTACCTAGCATACCGGTTGTTAATACGCTAGCACACGCTGCTAATAAATACAACGTTATACTCGCGTAGTCCGTTTGCTTTGTAATAACGATTATAAAAGTGAATAGAGACCTACCCAGCTTTGCATGAACAGTGTTGCTCCTTGAAATTTTAGCAGGAAGAGCTGTCACAGCATAAGCCATGTTGATACCAAACCAGAGCCCAGATGAAGTTGGACATAGCAACAGTAACTAAGGGGGGCGGGGCTTAGCCAAAGGTGAATTGAGATGTATATTTAGTAAAATCGTAAAATATGAATAATGTAATGACAAGCAAGTGTCTGACTTCGTCTTTCCGCCACCATTTTGTTCAATCTTGTTGATGCAGTTCGCCTAAAAACCAGCAGCGGTGTTACTTCCATTTTGCATTCAATTGAATGGATAAAATAATCACATAAAAATTTTAATAAAAAACTATCCATGCAATACAAAAATACAAGCGCATTGCACCATAATTGAACACAAGATCAAATTGAAAGAAAAAAAGCTTGCAATATGCCGCTCCTTAATGCGTTCCAAATTTGGGTGAAATAATAATAAAATTTACGAGAACAATATATTAATTGATTTCGTCTGATCAAAATAATGAAGTAATTCAAGTCTTTTTCAAGAGCAATAACAAATATAGAAAAGTAAATGCTCCTACATATTTAAAAGAACATCATTTATATTGAGGGTCAAGAATGTGTAATATTTATTGCAAATGGCAATAGTTTACATCCTTCCCTATAGTTATAATGTGAGAAACACATTTGTGAAGGCAATGCAAGAGCATTGTGTTCGCATTTGCACTAAGCATTGCAGACATTGTGTAAGATGAGAATGTCTGTTTTTAAGTGACTTTCTCCAAACAGGGATAACGACCTAATCATAATGTGTTACTATAAATAGGAACAAAATTATAGCTGTACTATCACTGTAATATATTGAACAAAATATAAATAGACTACATCGCATTTCCTTTAAGTTATATTTCTTAAGGTTAGTATGTCAGAACTTCCACTTTATTGTTCAACCAGAAGTGTTGCAAACTACCGACATTTGTCTTTCCTTCCCGAAGGTTTATTATTAATTCATGCGACGCAACAGTATGCACTGACTAGCCTAATAACTTGCAGCCGTCTCGGTCTGTCGCCCGGGACAAAAGCTATTTTGTATTTCATAATTTCAACTCTATTGGAGAATTGTGATTCTAGTGTTTTTTCCATAATAGGCATGCGTGGCTCCATCTTTGGTAAATATGCATTTCAGGCTGCGAAAATGTGCAACAAATCATCTCATATTGCAGGGAACTATTATCCCAAATAAATCGCTTTTCAGATTTTTTTTAAATAGCAACAAATACAGTTGTACAGCTTTATAAGCTGGTCTCTGAAAGAGGAAATTGACATGTTATCATCGATGCAAATGTCTATCCATAGTGCTGGAATACAGCTACATTTACATTGAAACATTTATGTGAATCAGATTTACCAGTTCGTTGGTATTGTTGTTCCAATTGTTACATGGTTGAGCAATACAACTGTTCCATATCTATATACTGCGTTCTAAAGAAGGCTACTTTTCCCTCTCTGGCACTTTAAGAAAACAACTATGACTATCTATGGCTAATCTGTAAAGCATTGTGCTGCATAACGCTTTTAAATGTGGAGGAAGTATCAGCTTGGAGTATCTGCCTTTTTATATTGTACCTTTCTCAGTTGTACTGCGGTGAAAAGCCTTTTGTGATTTATATATATTACATACCACTAGATTAGCCTGGAAAAATCCAGACCCAAATCCGGAGGAGATAGGGGTCTGGCTTCGAGTAATGAAAATGACCCAACTCGAGGGGCGGCACCAAGCATGCATTTGAAAATCTCAAGGTACGCAATTGGATAACACTACGACCAATCACCAGTGTTTTTTTGCTAAGCCCCTATGGCGAAGCTAACTGGTAGATAAAACTCTTCCCGTATCAGGTCGCAAAACAGCAAAAACGTCCTTTTATAAAAAAGGAACGATTTGAGCGCCGTCTTCTGTTCCTCTTTTAGACAAAAAGCCAAGTCTAACTCGTTCATTGTAGTGGCCAAGATCATTTTAAACAACTGGTGTTAATCCATAGCGATCTTTCAATGTTTACTAATGACTTCGAGGTCACAGCGCTGTCGTGTCGTCATCTGTTTAACACACCTCTGGCACGCCTATGTCAGATACACCGATGTGATTGGTGCAGCTCGGCTACAAGGGCATAGTTAATGAGCAGCATTACTCGGTGCCAGAGTAACTTGCTGAGCAAATTCAAATTGTGCTCTCGCGAGGACTCCAGGGTACCACTAGATTGTTGGGACTTGGAAATACTCCCATAATTTTATCTGCAGGACCAGGTTGATCTTCATGTTCAGACATCATTCTAGTATAATAATATAGCAAGTCGACGGTGCCGTTGGCTAATCGATGTATTTACAAAATCGATTATATCGATTATGTTGACGCGTTGTCCTAGCTCTACTCTACTGATAACCCTTTATTGCTCACCCTCCACAGGTAGTCCAGGCCTATGAGTTCCAGGTCATCCATCATGTAAGCTCTGCGCTTGGCAACCAATTTGCCTTCACGGCAGTTGACAGCCTTGAAAAACCTCTCAAAGCACTTCATGCCATTCTCAGTGAGCAGGGACGGGTCCAGCTGCAGAACATTGTTCTCAAAGAAATCCTTGTTAATGTCTGGGTCCAGATCTGGCTCGTCTCCCATCAGCTTAGAGTACCTGTGGTTGAAGTAGTATAAAATAAGGGGACATGGTTATATTACGGGTTATATACAAGCAGATGTGGAGTAAAGTGCTTCTAATACCAGTTGTGGTTAACTCATTGAGATGGTTAAAAGGGTCATATTAAATACATTAGAGACTGATCAAACTAATATAGTACCACTTGAAGCAGGCCTCACGGTCACACAGGAAAACAGCACTCTCTGCCAAACACCTCCAGATCTGCTTGGCCTGAGGTGCACAGAGCCACAACTGACCGTCCTTCAACAGGAACCTAGAAACAGGAAAGAGGATTTGATACAGGTACTTTCATTTCCCCAGATGCCTCAGAAAGCAGTCAAAGGTCATGGCTTGATCCTGACAGGTCTGGAGCCAGCAGTCTTACCTCAGGAAGTTGAGCCTCTCTTGGACCTCCTGAACATGGCTGTAGCGACTGCCCACTCGGACCGTCTGAGGGTCAAAATCTGCGTGTTCGACTTTGGAAAACTGCCTCATGGTCTCCATGTAGGCAGACAAGTTCTCTGCCACCAGCGTGACCAGGGCATGGTTGTGTTGCAGCTGGTTGATCAGGTCATGGCGATAGAACACATGAGGACTCCTCTGGGTCTGGCTGCAGCAAAGGAAGAGAGAGAAGATTAGAGAGAACGTAGAAGTTGAAGAAAATAAATCAATTTGACTTACACTTTTAGAGAAGGGACACACCTGAGGTTCTGAGGAGCTTCACCAAACAGGCTACAGATCTCCCGGATCTGTTTCAGGGCAGGTATGACCCACTTGTCATTGGTGCGGAGCTCCTCGATGAAGCGGTCTATCCACTGGATCTTCTGGGTGTCTCTGTCCTGTAAGAACATACATAACCACAGAGGATTCCAAGGCATTAGGACAACAGTTATAAAAATAAATCTAGTTCTAATTTCAGATAGCTTTTCCATTTGGTTTTCATCTATTTGGACCGTCACCAATGAGCCAAAACTACTAAGAGTTTCACCTGAGAGCAGCTGTAGTCCAGTATCTTGATGTGTGCACTGAGGGCTTGGTCCATGATGTCTACGGGGACGTCGTCACTGTGAGCCAGGTTCCACAGCAAGTTCAGCACCTTATGGGCCATCACTCCATCCTTGTCGTCCTCCGCCAGACGTCGGATCAGTTCCAGAAGCTTTTCACGCTGTTTCTTACTCGCGTTCGTCCAACTATCTTTGAAGCAATCGAAGAGATGGTCGAGCTGCTCCGGAGAGAAGTCCCAGGCCAGTTTGGCCAGAAGGTCATGGACGTTCTTCACTATGGCCTCGTGCTTGCCGGCCTGATAGAAGCAGAGACAGAAGACTGTAAATAGAAATCTAGACACTAGCTTTCCCAACCTTTATCCATTGAATTTATGAGGACCTAAAGAAACAACACATCGAGATGTAAGATGCGGCAGTACTGCTGTTGGTTTTGTTCAGTACCTGTGCGGCCCAGATGTTGTCCAAGTCCTGCATGGTGAGGGCTTTCTCCTTGATGACGAAGCGGAGGATCTTCTCCAGTTTCTCTACATACTGAGGCTGGTGAAGACTGTCCCTCAGCACGATAGACAGGATGTGGTTTTGCTGGATCCACTCCTGACAGAGAAATAGGGAAATATTCAGAAAATTGAAAAAAAAGATTCGCATTCATATGAAGGTTTAAAGTCTAGTTTAAAAGTCAGGAAAATTTGCTCTTAAGAGGCTCTGTAAAAATCCTATTCATTATCTATTAGTAGAAGGTGACTCACCGCCATGCGTTCTGCCGTCAGCCATTCCTCCTCCTCAGGGTTGCCATGCCGATGTGTGTAGTAGGAAACGCTGGAGATGACCTTGTTGACCTCGTTCAGGGCATTCATCTTGCCATTGAATGAGGAGATTTGCAATAACCTAGGGAACAACCAATTAAAACTGTTTACTTACCAAAAAAGCTCACAAATGAAGTAATTTGACCACAATGCAATACAATAACAACCTAAAAACAAAATATCAAATGAAGTCATCTCACCTAAGGATCATTTTCAACCTAAATATTTCTAAGTTCTTAACCGTCTCCTCCTGCCCAGGTACTCTGGATGCCAGGTTCTTTAGTGACTTGATGATCATGGACAGGGCATCGTTCTTGGCCTCATTCTTGGCCTCCTTCTTCAACTCCTCATCCGTCAGGTTCTCCAGGAACTGCGGAACCATCTCGATCACTGGCAGGAAATACTTCTTCACTGTGTGCAAGGTCAGGAACTCGTAGCATTGACCGAAAGGCCTGGAGAACACACCACCAGGGTTAGGACGGACACTCTTACCTCTGTCCATACCACTTGTCAATCGGTGAGAACTTACTTGATGAGGGCAGCTATGATCTGTACATTTAGTGCCTGTCCACTCATGAAGCGGTCGTGTAGAGTTTGAAACCCATTCAGCGTCCCAAATTTATTAATCAGGTCGACCAACCAGCCCTGGGAGAGAAACCAATGAAACCAATGAATTGTCAGTCTGTGATGACATCTTTATTCTTTTTTTATAGTAAATGAGCTAATGTAATTTGAGGCCTGCCTTGGGTGAGCGAGGGTCAGGTGGGCGGGCAAAAAGTTCATCGTCAGCCAGTGTGGCCCCAGCAGGGACGGTCTCGGAGGGCCGTGTGCCATTGTAGATGTGGAACTTGCAGTGGGGATTGGTGGCTATGGCCAAAAGCTCCAGCAAGGGGAACCAGTCCTGAGAGAGCTTGGTCACACACAGATCCACCAGACGGTGTGTATTGTTGATGATACACCTCTGTAAGAAAAGACAATCAGCTGTACTTCAACCTGATTTTCAGCTCCAGAAAGAGAGCTTGAAGTATAGCCTGATCACAATGATCTGAACCATTCCAGATCTCTAATGTCACAAAATAATGTTTATGGATCGAATAAAACCATTTTCAAATTTTGGCTATGCAATGGGCTTACCATAAAAACAACAACATATTGTTAACTACAAAAAGTAGGTTTTAAGCTTGACAATTAACAGAAGCGTTGCAATATACAGTGGGCAGGGCTCGTCTGCTTGTCCGGGACAAGTAAAAAAAGTAGTCGGAAAATGAGCTCGTAGATTTACTTGTCCGAATGGACAAGTAAAATAAATTGTAATTTAACAAGTACATTAATTGAGCTAAACAAAATAATAGAATATTGATGACGTGTCCTTTTTTGCAAGAAATCGGTGTGTATTTATGTTTGGACTCGATTTTATCTTATGTTCTAAATCTAAAACAAGGTTTTGTTTAGATCTGACTGCACGGTGGTTGTCACATGACACACAGCTCTGGTTTCATACTGCAAGTGCTCATTCGCTGTTAATACATCACCAAAAAAGTATTCTAAACTATGTACATATAAAAGTTGTCATTTATTGCATATACATAATATACCATAGTGATATACAAAGTATTACTGACGTTTAATCGTTGGATGAAAAAAATCGCCTCTTTTATTTAACTGCGCGTAACAACGGTGGCCTAAATAAAATGAGCGCTTGTCAGAAAGAGAATTCAAAAGCAGTCCGCATGATTTTGCCTAATCCCCCTAAAACTGTGTCGGTAGTTTTTGCTATCGGACAAGTAAAAAATGTACTTACTTGTCCGACGGACAAGTGGCCAATAAAGTTAACGTAAAGCCCTGCAGTGGGTATAGAAAATAATCACCCCCCTATAAAATAATCACATTTTGTTGCTCTGCAGCCTGAAATAAAAACAGACAAACTCAGTTTTTGTTTTATTCAGCTGTATGTACAACTCATAGCATCCAAGTGAAAGATATAATACCAACTAAAAGAAATTACAAATTAAAAAACAGAATCACTGAGTTGAAAAAAGAATCAAACCCCCTCCCAAAAATGACTTGTGAAGTGTAGTTAATCACCTTCTCAATAGCACACAAATCCAATTGACATTCAACTGTGATTAGCTGTGGACATTTTGATTAGCTCAGCATGAAACAAGCATTTTCTGAAGCTTTTCAGGCCTTGGTAATGCAACTGAAGACAACAATCAACTAGGGGTGGCAAGGCATTGTCAAATGATCTACAGGATAAAGTTGTGGACAGGCACAAGTCAGGAGATGGATACAAAATAATTTCAAAGGCTTTATCAGTGCCTAGAAGCACAGTGAAGTCCATTATTAAGAAGTGGAAGGTATTTGGTACAACACAGACCCTCCCTGGGTCAGGACATCGCTCCAAACTGGATGAAAGAGCCAGGAGGAAACTGATCAGAGAGGCTACCAAGAGGCCTACAGCAACTCTGAAGCAGTTGCAGGAATTCATGACCAAGAGTGGTCATTGTGTGCATGTGACAACAATATCACTTGTCAGAATAGCTGCAAAAATGGATGGGGCAAAATACTGTCAAATTCTTGAGGAAAACCTGCTGCTCTCTGCCAGAAAGTTGTCAAGGGAAGAAGATTTAACTTCCAACATGACAATGACCCAAAGCACACAGCAAAACTGACCACACAGTGGTTGAAGGAGAAAAGGGTGAATGTCCTTGCATGGCCTAGTCAGAGCCCAGACTTAAACCCCATTGAAAATCTGTGGAATGACTTGAAGACAGCAGTCCACAATCAGTCACCATCAAATTGAACTGAATTTGAGCAGTTCTGCATAGAAGAGTGGTCGAATATTGCAACGTCTAAATGTGCAAAGTTAATAGAGACATATCCCAACAGACTAATAATTCAAGCAAAAGGTGGTTCAACAAAATTCTGAAACAAGGGGGTGATCCTTTTTCCAACTCAGTGAATATGTTTTTTAATTTTTTTTGACATGTTGGTGTTGTATCTTTCACTTGGATGTTATAAGTTGCACTGAGTAAATACAGCTGAATGAAACAAAAACTGTGTCTGTCTTCACTTCAGGCTGCAAAGCAACAAAATCTGATTATTTTACAGGGGGTGATTCTTTTCTATTCCCAGTGTGCATGCTTTATAAATTTAAGACATTATTAATAATAATAATACCTATTATGTTTGCAGGCCTTCATGAAATAATGCAAATTCACTTACAAATGTAATAATTGTTCTGTTTTTTCTGACAGGCATCCACTCTAGATTTTGTGGAAGTGGTGTGTTAAATTGTTTGGAGCAAACATCTACATGATCGTTGTAGGGGAAAACGGTCATTTCTTATTCCAAACTAGTGAAATGTTTTGCTCAGTCTTGATTCTACAATGTCCATCACTGTTTCTGCCATCAGTAAGAGGGCATTTTTTTATTTAGCAAGTAGTCGTTTTGAGCAAGCCTTTCTGAATCAGCCATTCTGAATCATTCTGAATCAGCCATTCTGAATCAGCCATTCTGAATCATTCTGAATCAGCCATTCTGAATCATTCTGAATCAGCCATTCTGAATCATTCTGAATCAGCCATTCTGAATCATTCTGAATCAGCCATTCTGAATCATTCTGAATCAGCCATTCTGAATCATTCTGAATCAGCCATTCTGAATCATTCTGAATCAG
>JACXGM010003975.1:13311-26134 GCA_016801145.1 Umbra pygmaea | reverse complement strand
TATGTTAGAACTGTGTGTGTCCACACAATCATATGTGAACAGGGCATACAAGAGGGGACTGAGTACGCAGCCCTGTGGGGCTTCGGTGCTCAGGGCCAGTGCGGAGGAGGTGAGGTTGCCCATTCTCACCATCTGGGGTCTGCTCGTTAGGAAGTCCAGGATCCAGTTGCACAGGGAGGTGTTAAAACCCAGGGTCCTGAGCTTGGGAATGAGCTTAACAGGAACAATAGTGTTAAATGCTGAGCTGTAGTCCACAAATAGCATCCTCACGTATGTGTTCCCTTTTTCCAGATAGGAGAGGGCAGTGTGGGCCATCATCTGTGGATCTGTTAGGGCGGTATGCAAATTGTAGGGGGTCCAGGGTGTCCGGGAGGGCGGCGCAGATGTGGGTTCTGACCAGCCGCTCGAAGCGCTTCATGATGATGGAGGTCAGTGCTACTGGGCGGTAGTCATTTAGGCAGCTGATGGTAGGTTTCTTTGAAACCGGGACAAAGGTGGCCTGCTTGAAGCAGGAGGGAACTACAGACTGGGTTAGGGAGAGGTTTAGTATGGTGGGGAATACCTCCGCTAGCTGGTCAGCGCATCCTCTTAGGACACGGCCTGGAATGTCTTCTGGCCCTGGAGACTTCCGCGGGTTTACTCTTTTAAAAGCTCTCCTTACATCAGCCGTGTCCAGGAACAGAGTGCAGTTGTCTGGGTTCTCAGCTAGCTTCTCAGGAGTGATGTTGGCCACCTCAAACCGTGCAAAGAAGGTGTTGAGCTCGTCGGGGAGCGAGGCGGGGGGGTTGGCATCACAGCTATTTCTCCCTTTGTACTCTGTTATCTGCCGCAGTCCACACCACATGCGCCTTGGGTCTGAGCTGTTGTAGTTGGACTCCAATTTGTTCCTATAGCCTCTTTTAGCATCTCTGATGGCCTTCCGTAGGTCATATCTGGCCCTCCTCAGAGCCTCCAGGTCCCCAGAGATATAGGCAGAGGACCGCGCTGCAAGCTTGGCACGGACATTACCGTTAACCAAGGGCTTTTGGTTAGGGAAGGTCTTAACATTGACCCGTGGAAAGACATCATCTATGCACTTGGTGATGAATGCTGTGACAGAGTCAGTGTATTGATCAATGTTGTCGCCAGCTGCAATACGGAACATTTCCAAGTCTGTGGTTTCGAAGCAGTCTTGGAGAGTACTGATGGCTTGGTCACTCCATTTTTGGACTGCTCGAAAAAACGTTTTTTCCTGTTTCAGACGTTGCCTGTAGGTTGGGAGGAGAAGAATGGAGATGTGATCTGCCTTTCCAAAGGCAGGGCGGGGGATGGGTTTAAAGCTGTTACGGATCGTTGAATAACAATTGTCAAGAGTCTGGTCACCTCGAGTGTGAAAAGAATTGTGCTGATAGAATTTGGGCAGCATTTTTTTCATGTTTGTCCTGTTAAATTCTCCAACAACAATAAAAACAGACTCAGGGTGAGCGTCCTCCAGGCCATTTATTATTCCATATATTTCCTCAAGCGTGCGCGCTTTATCCGCCTGCGGGGGTATGTAGACTGCTGTGATCATAGCGGACGAAAACTCCCGGGGGAGATAGAAGGGGCGTATGTTTACAGTAAGTAGCTCCAGGTCCGGTGAGCAGTGTGTTGAAATAACTGCAGCATCCGAGCCCCAACGGGAGTTAATCATAATGCAAACCCCTCCGCCTCTTTGTTTACCTGACTCCGAGGTTCTGTCCTGCCTGTAGATGGAAAAACCAGCTGGCATAACAGCCGGGTCCGGGATAGTGGGATCCAGCCAGGTCTCAGTGAACGCTAGCACGCAGCAGTTAGCAATGTTCCGCTGGAAGTTAATCCGAGTGTGAAGTTCGTCCATTTTATTGTCCAGTGATTGAACATTTGCAAGTAAAATGCTCGGTAACGGTGGATTGCAGTATCTCGTCCGAGATCTGCACAGAATTCCGGCACGTTTGCCGCGCTTCTTTCTCCTTCGCCGCCTGCGTATGAGTAAACAAGTCAACGTTAGGAAAGTGGAGTCGCAGCAATCGCTCCAGTAAGTGGAAAAATAACCTGTATCCAGTGAATTGCGTATGTCCAAAAGTGCTAGTCGATCATACTGTATGAGCGACAGTGCAGAATGTACAGAAATAAAAACTAACAAAACAGCAATAAGCCAAAACCTGGGTAGAGTGAACAGAGCCATTGTCCATGCGCCCATCCTCTACGGCGCACAGTGTTTGCAAATGCCAGTCATTACTGTTTAATCACTTATAAAAAAGTGGAAGATCTGGTGATCTCTTGATATTAAGCCAAGTTCAGGTAGACCAAGAAAATTTTCAGCCAACATTGCCAGAATAATTGTTTGGTAATACAAAGAAAAACCCACAGGTAACCTCAGGAGACATACAGGCTGCTCTGGAAAAAGACGGTGTGGTTGTTTCAAGGAGCACAATATGACGATACTTGAACAAAATTGACCTGCATGGTCATGTTGCCAAAAAGAAGCCTTTACTGCGCCAGTGCCACAAAAAAGCCCTGTTACAATATGCCTGACAACATCTTGACATGCCTCACAGCTTCTGCCACACTGTACATTAAAGTGACGAGACCAAAATAGCTTTATGGTCATAAGCGCTATGTTTGGAGAGGGGTTAACAAGTTCTGTAGTGTAAATAACACCATCCCCACTGTGAAGCATGGTGGTGGCTCACTGATGTTTTGGGGGTGTGTGAGCTCTAAAGGCATGGGAACCTTGTGCATATTGATGCCAAGCTGAATGCAGGATGTTAATGGACAATTCTCTCAGACAATTTGCATTCTTCTGCATGAAAGCTGCGCATGGGACGCTCTTGGACTTTCCAGCACGACAATGACCCTAAGCACAAGGCCAAGTTGACCCTCCAGTGGTTACAGCAGAAAAAGGTGAAGGTTCTGGAGAGGCCATCACAGTCTGCTGAACGTTAATATCATTTGAGATCTCAAACATGCGGTTCATGCAAGACGACCGAAGACTTTGCATGACCTGGAGGCATTTAGCCAAGACGAATACCACCTGCAAGAATATGGGGCCTCATAGATAACTATCACAAACGACTGCACGGTGTCATCACTGCAATGAGAACTAAGGGTATGCATACTTTTGAACAGGGGCCATTTCATTATTTTCTTTGTTGCCATGTTTTGTTTTATGATTGTGCTATTCTGTTATGACCTACAGTTGAATACAATTCCCATATGAAATAAAAAAGCATTGTTTTGCCTGCTCACTCATGTTTTCTTTAACATTTAAACATATATCACATTTGAGCACAACTTTACTGTCATTTAACCGTGATCAGGTCCTGTTCAAGATGTTCTAATATGTTTCTACTGAATGTAATAAGTATTATTCCACTATTTACCATTGATGACGTGTCAAATGTGTAAAAATACAGTGTAGACACAATAACTGATCTTTTTGATGTTTTTTTTTCTGCCGTAACCTCTTGAACCAGAGAAATGTGACGTTTCATGGAGCCCTCGTTCCAATTGGCCACTTCCTCAACGCCCTCGAGTCGGTATAAAAGCTTTGGGTGAGACAAAGAACGATCCAGTCCAGCTGATCCGACTAAGACCGGTCTCTGCTGCATGTTAACTCTCCACATAGGTAGGCGTCAGGATCCCAGACTGACTGCGGAGGTTTAAACTCCTGGGACGCGAATGAAGAAACTTCTCCTGCTTCACTTCACGTATAGAGGTTTAGTAAGAAAAGGAAAAAAGAGTAAAAGAAGAAAATGGACCGTTTTAAATTGCGGAAAGCGGAACCCAAAGATGTGCCTGACATACTGCGACTCATAAAGGTACAGTAAAGGCCTCAATCCCCAAAACTTTTACACCCCGTTTTTTTGTTTGTTTTTTAACCTTGAATTTAAATCCAAAAAAACATATTCTTACTGTTTCTGGCGGTTTGCTGCATTCCCGAAATATACAACGCAAGAACGCAAATGTTTAATTGTCCTTGAATTTGACATAAATACCGACTTTTCCGCTGGATATCCGCTGTGGTCTCCGGTGGTGGCTTTGTAGTTTGTCACTTGTGTTTACATTGGCAATTCTCACGGTTTCCTCTGTTAAATGTGTTTATACGCTGTTCTCTGGCGTCCATTGCCAGGCTCAGTACCCTAACAATGAACGGTTGTTTTCAATGTTAATTACATGTTTCATGATTCCGTTTAGGAACTTGCTAAATATGAAGAAATGGAAGACCAAGTAAAACTGACTGAGAAAGGTGAGTCTAATTAAACAAAACACTTTTACCTAGATTACAGTGTTATTCACAACGTAGTAATATTGTAAAACGGGTGTAATAACAGACCTGCTTTGTAATAACAGATCTGCTGGAGGACGGATTCGGCGACCACCCATTTTACCATTGCGTGGTAGCGGAAGCCCCTAGTGACCAGCAGAGCAACATCGGTAAGAGGTGCTGAATATCTACATGTAGGTTATGACACACATGTAGTCGATTATGGCATATCCAACTAGCAAACACGTCCATGCGGCATCCCTTATGACAACTATAAACCGACTACGTATTGACACACTTTTTTTAGGAAGTACATTTTTTACTGCAGTGTGCCCAAGGACATCACAGTTGTGTCGTATATAGTTTTTTTTTTTAGACATTGTAGCTGTACACGAAGCACTAGCAAGAGTCTGGTTTAGGTGCAGAGTCAACTTCCTGTTATGACTATAAGAGCATCCATATCTACTTTCTCTAGTTATCCATTTAAATTAGACATACCACTAGCAAACATCCCTTGTAAGCCTCTCTAGAACACCCTGCCTGGCTTCGACCGACGCATCAGTTTTCATAATACAACTACACCCACTGACATCATTTCATACCTCACAAATTGTCCAAACCATTAAATTAGCTGTATATAATATGCTAAGCATCAAATATAGTGGAAGCATTCCGTTTGTGAGTTCAGTGGCAGCAATTTGATAGCAATAGAAGGTACAGATTTTGTTCACAATTATGTAGGATGCACGTTAGAATTCAATGTTTTATGTAAGCAATAAGCCACAAGGGGGTGTGGTGTATGGCCAATATACCCCAGCTAAATGCTGCTCCAAGGCACATTTCATACTGTAGCTGAGTGGCAATCTACAAAAATGAGACACACTTTATTGCCTATTATAAACTGCTTACAAGCAGAATTAGAACAGTGGGGGGAATCACAGCTCTTTTAACCTGCAGGGCAAACTGCACACCTGAAGTGTTACCTGTGGAAACTGGTGTAAGCTCTGTGGTACAATGTAATTTAATATTATTTGGCTTGTACAAATATTGCTTCTCTGGATCCAGGTCCTGTGGTGATTGGGTTTGCCATGTACTACTTCACCTATGACCCTTGGATCGGCAAGTTGCTTTACCTGGAAGACTTCTTTGTCATGAAAGAGTACAGGGGTAAGCAAAATCACTGCCCCATCCACTCTCATTCTGCCTTTACTCAACCTAGTCCTGTAACAATAACCTCTGTCCGGTCTGTAGTTACTGCTTCTCTACAACATGTCTTCTCTCCACCTTCATGCAGGTTTTGGCATTGGTTCAGAGATCCTGAAGCTCCTAAGTCATGTGAGTCTTGTAGGATTTATTACCCATCACAAACATTGAAACAACTGCATGGTGGCTGTCAGTTTGGAACCAGACTCTGGACAGGATTTCGTCGCTGTAGCTCAATATTTTTTAATTAATTCCATACTTTCTGCAAAAGAGATATGATTCAACATATAATCGATTCTGGTTCCATTTGATGTTGATACTGTTTTTAGGTAAAGCACATTAAAACAAGGCCAGCTTAGGGCATTCTTAGATTTTGAGAAATAACAATCTATGGCATTGTCTTTGCATAATTTCCATAGCATTTGAATTTACAATGCTATGGAAATTAGGCAGGATAGTTGAGTGCTTTCAAGTGGTATGGGTGCGCATAGCACAGAAATGTAACCAGCACATTGATCTTGAGCAAAGGAAAATAATTAGAGTAATCAGACAGGTACCGTACCAGCTCAACACAGTTCTGAGATTGCATACACTTGTGAACATCCGGGGGGGTTTCCATCGGCATTGAGGTGCTCAATACCTCCGGTTGCTTCTCAGCCTAGCGATACCTGCAAGTTCCCACACGAGCCTTGTTGGATTAGTCCCGGTAAAGATGTCATCTGAAGACAGCCCTAGTGACAGTGTAGTGTGGGCGGCCTCCCAACCCCCCTGCCTAGCATATCTGTGCTAACCCCCCTCTCCCCAATTTCAGACAGCAGTGAAGACTCGCTGCAGCAGCATGCACTTCATTGTCGCCGAGGGCAACCAGGCATCGATAGAGTTCTACAAACGCCGTGGTGCGGCCGACCTCTCACTGGAAGAGGGGTGGAGACTCTTTAAGATCGACAAGAGCTCCCTTCTCAAGATGTCCTCCAGTCCCGAAGAGTGAGCTGGCCCCCCAGACAGATGGAGGTGGGCTAAAAGGCCTGGGGGCAGGCTTGTGGTACATTTATATTCATGTAATCCTTTGTTTTCTCTTACTTATGAAGTAGATTATCTTTAAAGAGCATTACTAATCATAGATGCACAAACCATCTCGAAGTAGCTGGACTTCTAAAGTATTTTACCTAAAGCCAATTCATTTGGCAATAGTACAAGTTGATGTGTTAATGTTCCGGTTCCTTATTGACCAATGTAGTGTTAAACAACACAGTGGTACACCGTGAGTTGTGTCTGTTTTGAGTATGATTATTTTTTGTTGTTGGTGTAATTAAAGTTCAGAGTACCTTTTGTGTTGTCATATTTCTGTTGATTTACTATGAACTCTCTGTCCGCTGACACAAGCGGGCTAAGGTCAGTGGTCATTGGCACAATTGAGTGGGAGTCGAGGGCTTTACAGAACAAGAACCACCTCCCCCCACACGTGGGAGTCGTTTCATAATGGTGACATCCATCAGAACTCAAATACAGCCTTGTCTTGCCCTCTCTCGCCCCCTCTACTATGTTTCTTGTGAAAGGGGGATCTGTGGTCTGTTATAACGGTCTAAAGTGACTAATTGTACTGCACTGACCTTGGAAACGCTGAACTGTCACATAATCTTCACAATTAGACACATGTATCTAAGTCAGTCACCAGAGGATTGGACTCATTAAGGATATGTTTAATTTTCCCCCTATTGCAGTATGGCCTGAACAACAAGCAGCCACCTGAGGAAGCTGTCAGAATACACAAGGTCATTCTGTCCTTCACGACCACTGGTCTTCTAATCTTCCCTCACTCCTGTGGCAGAACTACCGCTCTAGTAATGAATGTTACAAACAGATTTATTTGGCCATGACTTTGGGAAAGGTATTGTTTATGGGAAGAGCTGTTTCATGTTCAATAACAACCTCAAACATAAGGAGTGGTATTCTTGTAGATGACTTTGTACACAAACAATACATGGCTTGATCCCCATTCAACCAAATACAGAATAGGTCAGTGTTTATTGGCAGAGGAATAGAGGAAGCATCTTTTATCTCCAGACAGGCTGTGTCATTTAATCCTAGCCTCCCATGAGCTTCGTTGACTTTTGAACCTGACTGGTTTATGTCTGGACATTCATTTGGTTACTTATTAATGATGTCATCCAGCGGCTTTCGAAAGTTATCTATTGATATTATTTATATCTTGTTTACATAGTGTGCAAAACGGTAACAATTTTAAGTAGAAATGTTTCATAGGCACAAGCTGCAAACTTATGCCTTATGGCAATGAGAAAAGGCCCAGCCTTATGTGGTGTCATAGCAGACTTGTAATATCTGTGGAGATTAGCCTTCAGGTAAATACATGTTGGAGGAGGATGTCTTCACCTTTGGCTGAATAAATCATGACAGCCCCTCAGGGTTTTTTGTAGGACTTTAAAACTTTTCCAAACCATTTACAACACCACTGTACATTCTACTCTAGCACACATGTGTTACTCACATGGGTGCACTAATGTAAACACAATTGATACACAGCCATTAAAATTAAGGTCATGCCCCAACTCAGCTCATTCCAACCCTACAATGCTTCCTCTTGCTGCAGAGGGAAGCTGGACTGTCTACTTTAAAACGATTGCAATGAATATCTAGTGCAGCATTGAGTCCGATTCTCGTGAAAATGTTTTAACCAGATTACAGCTTCAGTCTTGATATGGTTCTGTAATTGAAAAAGTCAACCCAAACAGCTTTAATACTCATCATTGCATACTGTACCTTTTTTAAAGGAACGTATATCACTTCACTACTCTCTTATTGTTTATAAAGCCCTATTTTACAAGCTTCCAACATACTTAACATCTCTGTTGAAAACTTAGAAACTCTGGATCCAATACAATCACAGATTTTACTGTCTTGGCTACAACTGAATTTGATGGGTACTCTTTCATTCCAGGCACCTCTTAACTGGAATAGTTTCCAGTTGAGGTAAATTTAAGCCTTTGGATTTTCATACTGGTGATGAATGTTACTGCTTTGTTTGATTAATGGTTAGTGTATATATTGTATATTACCTGCTCCAAAATAGAAAGAGAACATTCAAATCACCCATCAGGTCTCGATGACCGAAACATATTAAAGATAATAATCATTACTGTACATTGTGTAATTTGTTGAGAACAAAATGAATGATAACAAAATCACCAACCGATTGAGGGCTGGATTCAAACTCGCACCGAAAATCAGAATAAACAATTAAAATCACAGGCTGGATCTTGTAAATTGTAAAATCTGACGATGGATCTGAGGATTTCATCTCGGTATCTAAAGGCAGTCAGGGTACTGTTGGCTATCATGTGGAGGTCTGTGTGACCCTCCAAGGATATGCCTCTCCAGACCATCAATGACCCACCGCCAAAGCGGTGATGCTGGATGATGTTGTAGGCAGCATAGCGTGTGAAGAGAACCGGCCACCTGCCAATTCTGGTGTCCTCTGACGAGCTGCATAATGCTGGGCTGTGAGGTCAGGTTCCACTAGAGGACGTCGGGCCCTCGTGCCACCCTCATGGAGACTGTTCTGACAGTTTGGTCAGAAACATGCACACCAGAAGCCCACTGGAGGTCATTTTGTAGAGCTCTTACAGGGCTCCTCCTGTTCCTCCTCGCAAAAGGAGCAGATACCGGTCCTGCTGCTGGGTTGATGCCCTTCTACAGTCCTGTCCAGGTCTCCTTGTGTAACAGCCTGTTTCCTGGGTTCTCCTGCATGCTCCTTATTCTTCCTAACTGGACAGATTGATATCCTTAAAGTTTAATTGACTCAGTGTTATACTGGGATTATTCCATATTCCCTTAAATTTTTTTGAGCAATGTGTATTATGTAGATTTGATATATCAGTGTAAATTAATTTGTTATTCTGTTAATGTATTCTTATTTTCGTTGTATGATGGCTGTTCACAGGGCATGCTTTTGAATGAGACCTAGGTCTCAATGTGTCTCCTTGGTAAAATTAATAAATGGCGCAAGGCTGGCTAGTTTCATAACAACTGATTTCTGGTTAAATGGTTTTACTGGGTAGAAAGTCAATAGTCCCAGTTACAAAAGAACCAAGAAGACATCATTCAGACATGACCCACATGGATTATGGGGAATAACAAGTCACTTCTGTACTATATAGACAGACTATTCCGCCTTTCTGGAAAATGGCTCGTTCACACAGGTAACATTCCTAAAGTTGCAGTAACTGCTAGTAAGTATACAATTGTACATCTGTAGTAACACAAGTACAACTTTCTGGGGTAGAACACGAAATATATATTTAAAAAGTAACACAAAACACATCATATACCCCAAAGTTAAAATTAGCCTTCATTAATACTGTAGTAAATCACTATAGTGCAAACTCCAGGAAAGTGATTGTGGTCAAATGTCTTTGCAAATAGACCCATATCAACTAAATAAGTTGAGAAAGACTTGGCTAAGCATCATTACTAAATACTTCATAACAAGGGACCCGTGTGTTAAGGTGTACAGTATTCTGGGTAGGATAACTACCGATGTGTAAAAAGTGAGGGTCTATCCAAAAGCAGAGTATAGAGACTTCATACAGGGTATCTTTGAAAACAAATTGTATTTGAAGGTAAGCACCTGGTTATTACAACAACTGGTGGGTAGAATGAAATGCTATGACATGCTCAAACAAGTGTAAAAGCATCGTTTCAAAATACTAATACTTTTCTGTTTTTTCATCCAAAATGACGGTTGATTTGTTTGGGAGTTGCAGATGATTTGTTTGGGAGGTGCAACACCTGGGTTTTACAGAAGACACACCAGCATGACTGAACAGACATCCAACACACACTGAGATTATGACTGCATACATGAAACATGACAAACTGCCTAGTGGTTAGATCATTGTAACTGAAAGGTCACCGTTTCCAGTCCAGCAAGGTGAAAAATGTGTTGCGCCCTTCGGCTCCTGTAGGTGGCTCTAGATGAAAGCATCTTTACGGGAGAACACTGAAGCTTAGCATTCATAACTGTTGTCTTCTATGAAACAGATGCAGATGGAAGCAGCTGTGGAAGAAATGTCTATACTGTGATTATTTGTTGGAGCCTCTTAACCATAATAATAAAAAAGTTACAAAATAATTGGTTTGACCTTTTACTTCTATTGAACAATATTGGTGGAATTGACCTCCGATGTTTATATTTGTTAAAAAGCCAATAACAGCTAATATGTCGATGATATCCGTCAGTAACCAAACATTAGCAAATGTTCCATAAAAACAAAAATATATATGGTTTGGTCAAATTGATTGATATTGAAAATCTCTAACCAATATAATTAATATAGTATATGACTGTGGGTGCACAGATGTGTGAGTGAGTGACAGCCTTCTGTGATGTTCCCAGTGTTCATAGAGCTTCATGCCCTTGTCTTGTGCTTGGTTTCCTCAGCCTGCCTGATAGGAAACAGGAGATACACAGGATTAAACCTGAACACATCTTCCCTGGATTCCTGGTGTATCTGATGACATACCTTGCCCTTGCCAACGCGCAGGTCCCTCCAGAGCGTCTCCGCAGCTTCCAGACCCTGCTGACTCCAAATGTACACAGTGTCCCTGCTCACCTGAGAAGCAATGCAACAACATAATAGAACCAGTCAACACAATGTGTCTGTGGACCAAGGCCAGGGGCGTTGGGCGGGCTATGAACTCTGACCTCTTTAATTCAGGGGAAAAAAAAACACTGACAGATTTAGTGCCCATAGGAAAAACACTCTATTGTTCAGAAATGTCAATTTAAACACCCAATAGAAACAAATCCCTCGTAAGTGGGTTAACCGACCATAACTCACAGGATGACATTTAATAAAAGCATCCAGTCAGCAGTCCGATATCAGACGTTTGCAGCCTCCCTCCCTCTGAACTGTCATCCACTCATTACTTTCCTATCCTGCATCTATATTCATCCCTCTGTTTCCATCCCTCCTGCCTGACAGTCTTGTGGAACACACTGAAACACACACCTGTATCCTATTCTCTGCCTGGGTGTGTCTCCAAAAACCACATGAAACTGCCCCAGAATAGCCAAAGGCCAATAATTAATCCCATATCCTGACAACACACACTTATTTCACAGCTAGAACTTCCTGAAGGATACAACAGCCCTTCCTGCTAGGGAGAGGGTGAAGAACACTAACAATGTATACCACTGGCCCACACGCGCCCAATCTAGTGCCAAATAAAGAACAATTGTCCCTAAACTCAGTAACCTACAAAATATACTTTATATATGTGAGGAGCAATCAAAATGTCATTAAATCCCCAAAATGTCCTTACTTACAGGATGTAGTTTAATAAAAACTCAAATTGGTAGACACTTTGATAGAAATTCCAAACACACACACTCAGTCACACTCACACAAAGACACTCCAATGCGCACACACACATACACACACCTTGAGCAGAGAGGAAGCCAGCTGTGGGTAGAGAATGGAAGCACTGATAGCCACCAGACCTACAGGAAACACCAGCCTCTTCACCCTGGAATCTGAACAAAGAGACACTGGTAAGTGTGTTGTGGGTTGTGTTGTGCAAGTTTTCAGTGTACACCTTATTACTTTTGGCCAGGTAGAGTCCTAAGAAGCCAGAGAAGCCAATCACCCCGGCGCTGGGATACAGGTCAGGAGGAGGGTCAATGAGGAACTCATATGTTTCTGAGGGCAGAGAGGAAAAAGTTTGAGGTGTGTTAATGTGAGAGGGCTTATAAGGGAAATACCTGTATGACAGTGGTTCTCCTCACCTTGTACTGTTCTAATAGAAGTGCTCAAAGGAGGTTCCACAGTCCTGTAGATTTTCTGTTTCGTAGTATATTACAGACCAGAGAAGAAAGAGAGAAAACTTTAATCTATACTTCAATTCAATTACAGGTCCTTCTCAAGAAATTACCATATTGGGATAAAGTTTATTATTTTCCATAATGTAATGATAAAAATTTAACTTTCATATATTTTAGATTCATTGCACACCAACTGATATTTCAGGTCATTTATTGTTTTAATACTGATGATTTTGGCATACAGCTCATGAAAACCCAAAATTCCTATCTCAAAGAATTAGCATATCATGAAAAGGGTCTCTAAACGAGCGTTTAACCTAATCATCTGAATCAACTAATTAACTCTAAACACCTGCAAAAGATTCCTGAGGCTTTTAAAAACTCCCAGCCTGTTTCATTACTCAAAACTGCAATCATGGGTAAGACTGCCGACCTGACTGCTGTCCAGAAGGCCATCATTGACACCCTCAAGCAAGAGGGTAAGACACAGAAAGAAATTTCTGAACAAATA